>CM075002.1:2809726-2819933 GCA_037576825.1 Pangasius krempfi
CTTCACACACCATGTCTTCATGGAGCTCGCTTTGTGCACAGGGGCGTCGTCATGCTGGAGCAGGTTTGAGCCTCTTAACTCCACTGAAGGGAAACTGTAACGCTACAGCATACAGAGACATAATATACAGTTGTGTGCTTCCAACTTTGTGGCAACAGTTTGGAGAAGAACCACATACGGGTGTGATGGTCAGGTGTCCACAAACTTTTGGCCATTTAATGTGTGTGTGTGTGTGTGTATATGTCATAATGTTCCATTTACTTGTCATTTATGATTAATGAGAGTGTTTAACGTTTGTGTTTGTCCTTGTTTTTGCTCGTTGCTGTCAGTGCACTCTGAGGAGGCGCTCTTCCTCCTGGCCACGTGTTACTACCGCTCGGGAAAAGCCTACAAAGCCTATCACCTCCTCAAAGGCCACAGCTGCACCACGCCACAGTGCAAATACCTCCTCGCTAAATGCTGTGTGGAGCTCAGCAAGTAAGCAGAAATGTGTGTGTGTGTGTGTGTGTGTGTGTGTGTGTGAGAGTGTGTGTGAGAGAGAGAGAGAGAGAGAGAGAGAGAGAGACCATGAGAGTCTGATTATGAATCGGTGTGTGTTTTTGTGATGCGTGCGGTGTCCCAGGATGAACCCCAAATTTTTAATAACATTCTGACCAATGTGTGGAAGAGTTTTATGAATAAATTTTTGTTTTATTTGGTTTAATTATATGCAGCGGAAAACCAGACCAAACCGCCAAAGTGTCAGTTTCGCTGTGATTCAGGCTCGGCAGTCCTGAAAGCGCCCTTTAAGTCAGAACATTTTGTCTTCAGGCTTGGGATTGTCTCGCCGTGACTGTTCAGTTTGGAGTAAAACGGCTGAATAGATCGCTATGGCAACTGCTGTGTCGTATCATTTCGAAAGTGCGTTGCGTATCGACGCTGTGGTCTCACTTAGCGACTGTGTACATGTGATGTGGTGTCGCTGTAATGTTTGTAGTGGCTACAGTGCTGATGGTCCGGGGATCGCATCGGTTTCACCCAGTGAGCACCGGGTTTACATCTAGGTTTCTGTAGAAACGACTGTTTCCCAAGCATCATGCGTAGTTAGACTTTGACCTCACATTACACCCACCCGACGTATATTTATATATTTATACATATATATATATATCAATGCATGCACATGCGCTTGACTGTTAAAGCTGCCGCCTTTGCTGAGATGATTAATGGTGGCTGAATGAGCAAACGTGATACTCGTCATACAAGATTTAGCAGCACATCTTAGCAGGACGATTTTGGACGTCCTGATGTTCACGGTTTCGTTAGAGTGAGTTTGTTAGTCCAGGTGTTAGAGATACGATGGTAGATCGAGCGCATGAAGTAAACTGTGGAACTGTAAAGACCTGTTTTTATTCCGCTGCGAGTGAAGAGCTTTTCCAGGTCTGACCGATGCGTGAAGACGTGAGGTGGTTTCAGGGCCGCGACGGTATGCCGATAGCATCGTTAATAATCACAGCGAGCTTGTAAATAAGTCGTTTAGCGATACAGCCTGCATCAAGAAATGATCCTTAGTAAAGGAAACATTTTATGATGGACAGCAGCGACAGAATTTGTTCTATTTGTCTGCATCGACCAATGTGTTTTTTTTTTTTGTGTGTGTGTTTGTCCTTTCTCAGGCTGGCTGAGGGCGAGCAGATCCTCACAGGGGGTGTGCTGAACAAACAGAAGAGCCAGGACGACATCGTCACCGAGTTCGGCGACTCGTCCTGTTTCACTCTGGCGCTGCTCGGCCAAATCTACTGGTGTGTGAGCGCCGCTTCGCTCTTCTGGTCCATTCACACTTGCACATGTTTAGCTGCTTCTTCACCGAACACTGAGAGCCTGTGGAAGTAGGAGGGGTTTCTACTCAGTGAGGGGCGTATTTTAAAATGACGTTAAATTCATGGCACATCGATCGCTTTCTCTGTTTATTCTTTCCATAAAATCTTTTTTTTGGACAAAGCACCATCCAGCCGATTCATGTTTATAGACTCAAAATGTTTGGATTTTTGTCCATAATGTTAAAACTATTTTAAATGAGAGAATATTTTCCACTGTGATGTGAAAGAGAAGGGAAAAAAAACAAACAATGCAAAAAAACAAAAAAAAAAACGCACGATTTTCCGTAGTCGTATCCAAACGGCAACAAACACACTACTTCTTTTTTTTTTTTCTTATCCTCCAATTTTGGCACCTGCCTGTTCCCACCCACCAGCCAGCTCTCCCCTACAGTATGACAGTTAGCAACCGGGGAGGGTGAAGTCTAACTCCTGAGATACGTGAAGCAGTGCAACCCTCGGAGGAAAGTGCTATCTGCCCTCTTCTGCATACATAAGCTCATAAATTTCTCACGATTGGCTCGTCTCTCTGTGATTGACAGGGGAGAGAGAGTGTGCTCCTCCAGCCCTGAAAGCCAGTTTTGATCGAACTTGCGATCTACTGATAGGACGAACGATGATGGAACAGTTTCGCACATTTACAGCATGCGTGCAGGAACTAGCTTCTATCACAATCACCGTAAATGGGTCATGTATTTTTCATAGTACTAATGACGAAGCAGTGTACGGTTGGTTTTATGCCGTTTGTAGTTGTTGTTGATGTACAGCTTGTTTATGTAATGCTTAGTGCGCTTAGCTGTTCCATACTGATGCTTCGCCTTTTATGTTTTGCAGCAAAACCGATCGCTTGGCGAAAGGAGCCGAATGTTATCAAAAGAGCCTGAGTGAGAATCCTTTCCTCTGGTCGCCCTTCGAGTCTCTGTGTCAGATCGGTCAGTTCACTACTACTTTTTATTTATTTATTTATTTATTTACTTTCCCCCCAGGAATGTTTATTCAGTCTTGGGTGCTTCAGGATTTGTGTTTGTCAAGAACTTCATCTTCTCTTCTAATTATTAGTTGCTATAAGTTTATTTGGCGCACGGATGTACAGCTAATTGATTAATTAGTAATCTGTGTTAAAGCCCTGATGATTTCATACTCATAGATTAGGAACAGGCATATGAATATGATTTGTGTGAGGCATCCTTTTCATTCTGATCGTGTGTGTGTGTGTGTGTGTGTGTGCGCGTGTGCGTGTGTTTTCAGGTGAGCGACCAGACCCAGAGCAGATCTTTAAGCTAACGTCTCTGCAGAGCTTCAGTGGGGGCAGTGGAGGAGGCGCCCCCTCTTTCCCCATGAGCCCAGCCCACACTCCCAGCCACAACACGACTCACAGGCAAATCGACTCCGTCCTCATGGAGACTCCCCAGGACACGCTGGTACGCCATATGCACACGCCGGTCCCATACGCGAGAGGCGACGGCCAAAAAAAAAAAAAGCGTCCCGATATCAGAAAATAATCATCGCGCCAAAGAACACGGTGTCCTGTTATTTTTCTGATAATGCTTCTGCAGGCATTCTCACTTACAGCACAGCCTTTAAAGGTGCAACAGGCAACATTTCTTCTGCTGCATAAAACATGTAGAAAACCCGTTTCGAAAACTGACTTACGGTTAGGGTGCGCCTCCTATCGGTCATTTTATAGACACTTTACTCCACAGGCCACAGTAGATCCTGGGGGCGGAGCTTCGTGAACATGGGTGGGAATGGGGAGTGTCTAAAGTATTAGAGATCTAATCTTACATAATGCACCTTTAAATATTTAAATATGTATATATATCCGTGTCCTCCTCCTTTCTTCTCCTTCTCCTTTCCTTCTCCTTACAGGAACTGAACCGGCTCAATCTGGAGTCGTCCAACTCGAAGTACTCGTCTCTAAACACAGACTCGTCCATGTCTTACATCGACTCGTCTGTCATTTCGCCCGATTCTGCGCCTCTGGGCACGGGCGGCTCTCTGCTGTCCAAGCAGGTGCAGAATAAACCCAAGAGCGGCCGCTGTCTGCTGGGAGGCACGGCCACGCTGAGCCCTCTCACACCCAGGTACACGCGAGTGCACGTGCTTTCACTACTGCTGGATTTGTTTCATTCGGTTTAGTGCTGGTGTTTAACGTGAGTACTCTGATCTGTTTCATACCGGTTTACACACACGGTACTGTGCAAATGTCTTAGGCACATGCAAAGAAATGCTGTAGAGCAAAGATGCCTTCAAAAGTAATGAAATTAAATGTTCTACATTAAAAAAATACTATAAAGAGCAGTAAACAGTAATAAATGAAACAAAGTCAATATTCGGTGTGACGATCCTTCGCTTTAAATAAATAAAACAGTATCTCAGGTGCAGTGTGTGCAGTTTTATAAGGAAATGAGCTGTAAGTGTGACAGAAGCAGCCGCAGTTCTTCTGGAGGCTTCGACTTTTATATACAGATTTGTTTCTAGTTAAAGAAAGAGCTAAACATGCTTGGAGGAGAGCATTAACTACCTTATTTTATATACATGTGCTAATGGACGCTGGCGATTGGCTACTGTTGCTCTCATCATCAAAGGAGTGAAGTCCTTTTTTTCCCTACAGAATACAAACCAGAAATAGTTTTTTTTTTATATATATATTTCTACTTACTTTTGCTATATTCTATAACCATAGGAATTTTAGAAATGTTATAATTTTGTCCAGTATCATGCTCCGGTCATATTTATTCAGATAACCCATCTGACAGGAGGAGTTTTTATTACAGCTGAAATTCACTCCGTTCTCAAAAATGAAGCTAAATGAAAAAGGGAAAACAAAACCATTTCACAGATAAGAACATTGCTACATTCTGGCTCATGTTTCTTATCACTTTCTGTCCAGTTTTGGGATCTTGCCCCTGGAGCCGAGCCCAGGAGACCCCTCGTATCTGCAGAACTACAGTCACAGTGGGACGGGGATGGAGCCGCCTCCACCACCTGGCCCACCGAAGAAGGTTACCCCCGTAGTCTTCATTTAATTTGGGTTTTAATTCCATGCGTTTGGATCGAATGTCAGCGGTACGTGTCGCCGTGTAACCACATTCCTCTTGTCTCCTGCTAGACGGTCAGCAGAATCAGTCAGGTGGGGACGAAGTCGGTGTTCGCGCAAAGCGGAAACAGTAGAGAGGTCATTCCCAATCCGTTTAACCAGACGCAGACCACGGCACCACAGACCAGGTGAGCACCTGCTTTAACAGGACCAAAAAATCGTATCTGTCTGATATTAAGGCTCATAGCTACAAAAATGTAGTCGATCAGATGACATGTTTGGAGTCTTTTTACGGCTAATGTCCGAACTGCTGACTTAAATATTACATAAAAATCAACTGAACTTTACTCTGTACAGCTGAATGCTCTAACATTATAGGCAGCCATCTTGGACAACCAGAATCACACTTTTTTTTTTTTTTTTTCTGCGCACTCGCGTATCATTTCTTCGCATATTTGAGCCACAGATTTGAAGGTTTAATTGAAGTTTAAACTTAAATAAGTAAATAAAAAAATCTGTTCTGTTTATTAGAGATCTGAATCCATATCCAGATTTCTGTAAAGCTGCTTTGTGAGGATGTTCGTTGTTAAAATTCGCTATACAAATAAAATCGGATTGAACTGAACTCGGCGCGTGAAGAATCGCTCACGTGTTTTACGAAAAGGTTTTACGGCTGAGAGGCGTATAAGTAAGAGCCACGTTAGCTCCAGCGCAGAGAAGAAGAAGAAGAATCAAACTTCAGACTCCAAAATGTCCTCTTCGTCTCGGCTGTTTGAGTACGTGGGGAAGGATTTATACGTAACCACTGTTTTTTTATATATATATATATGTGTGTGTGTGTGTGTGTGTGTGTGTGTGTGTGTGTGTGTGTGTGTGTGATTTGCAGTACTACACCTCAAGTGCTGAGTCCCACCATCGCTGCTCCACCCAATGTGCAGCCTCGACGGAGCTCCAGGCTTTTCACCAGCGCCAGCTCCACCGCCAAGGTTACAGTCCTCCTCCACTGCACTCACACACACAGGCTGAGGGAGGAAACATCAGCCCGCAGTGCTCCAAAACATTTTAACGCCATACGATGGCTCTCTCAACATTGAACTTAACGAACCTTAAAGGCATGTTTAGAAACCCAGACAGTTTCAGCGATCCAAAAAGAACATTTGGTGATCTTGTGAAAGGGGGTTTGTCGACTCGGCAAACCATTTCAGCAGGTTTATTAATGCAGCACATTTCATACCCAGTGCTTTACACAGATAAAAGCAAAGAGCATGACGAGGAAAAGCGCCGTGACGAGATGAAATGTGAAAACGGGCAGAATTACTCGAGTCAGTGATACTCGAGTCTTTTCCAGCACCCTGAGCGAGGAGGATTACAAAACCTCTAAGATATTCATCAATCCTTGGGATAACAGTGCTAGCATTTAACCTCCAAGCAATCGATTAAACTTGGCATGAAAAAAAAAAAAAAAAAATCATCCCGGTCTTTTGTAGCAGATCTTCGCTCATCAGACCAGAGACTAGCTACAGCTCTAGTCTAGTCTCTATTTTATTTATTTATTTATTTATTTATTTATTTATGTAAGTCTTTTGCTAATAAACTCATTTTGTTCCTAACCTTTTTTTTTTTTTTTTTTTTTTTTTTCCCCTCCACAGGAGAACAGTAAGAAATTAAAAATGAAGTTTCCCACCAAAATCCCCAACAGGAAGACCAAGACAAAAACAGGAAAGGGAGGAATCACCCCCTCCAGCCTGAACGAGAGCATCGAGATCCTGAAGCTGGACTCGTCCCTAGCCGAGGGGAAGGGCAACATCAGCTCGCCGCAGTTTCAGGCCTTCACTCTGCAGAAAGCCGCCGCAGGTACGCGCTCACACTCCCGCCGCACGGCGCCTGCGCCAGAACCACGTGCACGACGGGGTGTTTCTTTTTTTCCTCAACAAAAAAAAAAAAAGGGACTTTTGCTTTTTGGCTGTTTATTGTCGACGAAAGACTGTTGGTAGTTAAAAGGATTTGCCATCCCTAAACCTAGTCACATTATTTTCATCATAATTTTTGATGTAAATTAAATTTTTAATCATTAAATAGTAATGTGAAATACTTTCAGGAAGGAATAAAGGACTGTGTCGTGCTGTTATAGGATAATAATCGCTGACGGTGTGGTGTGATGAAGTTACTGTCACCACCTTGATGGTGATTATTTTCCTAAAACAGCACATCACTTATGTTTTTTAAAAAAAATTTAAAGAATGAAGCATCATATTTTTTTTTACTGATTTATAGTTATACAACATTTTATGTTGTGGAACGTCCATGAATCAATTTAGTTCCTGTTTTCTCTTACGTTATAGCAGCTGTAAACATTCATTCCCTCACCTGCCTCTCTTCTCTTCTCTTCTCTTCTCTCTCTCTCTCTCTCTCGACGTTTAATAATAATAAAAACGCAGCTTGTCGTGTAAACTCCTCCGTCCTGAAAACTTTCCTTACGCCCTTACGTAAAACTTCATCACTTCGCGACGAGTCTAAAATTCTGCGGCGTGTCCTCTGTACGCGTCTCTCGTTACCATAGAAACGATAACGTGTTCGAACAAGCGCGTTAATACGAAGCGGCTCCTCGAGATGATACGTGATGCCTGTGTAGTCGTCGGAAATCATACTGGATGGCATTTCAGATATCAAATAGAGATACTGAGGAAACCGCATTCACTGAAATATTCACCGATCTGCTTTTAAGGCTGTCGTGTGTGTGTGTGTGTGTGTGTGTGTGTGTTGCGTTTAAAGATTAGCGTTATACTGATTGGTTTTGTGATTGGGGAAACAGTCTGTGGTTTGTCTGTGATCAGATATGGTAGGTTTATCCATACAGTGATAGAAAAGTCGCTTGAAAACAGTGAGCTACTATTTCTTTACATTTATTTACAATAGAACGTGTTTTGAAATAAATAAATAAATAATTGTGTGTTGCAGATGGGTTGATGTCGTTGATGCGGGACATCGGGCGGGGTTACCTGGCGCTGTGCTCGTATAACTGCAGGGAGGCCATCAGCATCCTCAGCCAGCTGCCCGCACACCACTACAACACCGGCTGGGTGCTGGGCCAGATCGGCCGCGCCCACTTCGAACTGGCAGAGTACATGCAGGTGAGCGAGCGGCGCACAGGTGACCCCGATATCCATCATACACTTCACCTCTTCACTACTTTCTCGTGAAGGGATGACCGGAAATCATCTCCATGGCTTAATTTAGGTTTTTAATAATCACTCAACCTAAACATATTGAAACATCTCGATCGTTTAGCGCGTGTGTATATTATCGGGAACGTTAACGCAGAAGTATTCAAGCTGTTTAGAGACTGTAACAGATACAATAACATGAGCATGAGCAAATCTGCTGCTTCCTGTTTCAAGTTTGGTGAAGGTGGAGAAAGGATTATTATTCTCAGCGGAGGAGATGGAGTGCCTTATTGATATATTAAAAAAAAACAGACATTCCTAGGACTGGAGCACTCTACGCTCAGCTTTGTGGCTAAAAATAATCTTGTATATATTCAAATATTCAAACGGAGATTTTAAAATAAGGCTCTGACACAGATCCGGTCTCTCCATGTATATCTAAACAAGCAGAATCGCTGAATCATCTCAACCCCATTCTGAAGCAGGTTCATAAAGTGTGCGTAAGTGAAGTGTAAATGTCCTCTCCCGTTCCCGTGGCCAGGCGGAGAGGATCTTCTCCGAGGTGCGGCGCATTGAGAGCTACCGGGTGGAGGGGATGGAGATCTACTCCACTACACTGTGGCACTTACAGAAAGACGTGGCGCTCTCCGCGCTCTCTAAAGACCTCACCGACATGGACAAAAACTCACCAGAGGTAACTGCGCGCAGATTTTAACGATCAACCGATGAACAGCAGTATAATATGTTGCTTTAAAAAAAAACAAAACAAAAAAAAACCCACTCCAATACATATAACTTTTTTTTTTTTTAAATCCCGCAGCCCTGGTGTGTAGCTGGTAACTGTTTCAGTCTGCAGCGGGAGCACGACATCGCCATCAAGTTCTTCACGCGGGCCATCCAGGTGGACCCGAGCTTCGCCTACGCCTACACACTGCTGGGGCACGAGCTGGTGCTCACCGAGGAGCTGGAGAAAGCGCTGGGCTGCTTCCGCAACGCCATCCGCCTCAACAAGCGCCACTACAACGCCTGGTACGACTGTTCGCTCTGTAACCAGGGAGGCAAAAGCTCACGGGATACCAGCTTCTACCTCAGACAGCACTGACTAACACTCAAGAATGATTAAATATATATATATATGTATATAATATCTCGAGACCAGTTGAGCGCATGCTTTAGAGACGATCATATACATGCTCTCGATGACTAGCTAGTGTTTTTCATCCAGGTTAGACGACTTAGTCAGTCGTTTTCTTTTGACCTCACGACACGCAGCGTTTCTATCCCTTTCATAATCTGATTATCACTCCATTTAACCGATTCTATTTTAAGTGCAAACACGACGGTAGTACGATCCTGTTAACCCATCAGCTAGGTTATTTAATATGCTAATCGGCTAACGTATGCGTGATCCTCTGCTTCACTAGGTACGGCTTGGGAATGATCTACTACAAGCAGGAGAAGTTTAACCTGGCCGAGATTCATTTCAAGAAGGCTTTGAGCATTAACCCCCAGAGCTCCGTACTCCTCTGTCACATCGGAGTGGTGAGTGTAACCTCGTAAACGCACTTAACACACCAGCCTGTCCACCTCAGAGTGTCCGGGACTGGGCCGGGGTCCAGTGGGAGGGATTAAAGTAACAAACAAACAAACAAACAAACAAACAAACAAACAAACAAACTGCTTTATTGGCATGACTGTTTTAACGATGTTTGCCAAAGCAAATTAATATAAAAGATGTACAGACAAACAATAACGACAAATAAAGGAATAGAAAAACAATAATGAATAAAATAAATGCTAAAGATGAATGGACATTAATTAAAGTAACAGATGTATTATGTATTACAGAAAGATATGCAGCATTGATTAATTTATTTAAAATATTATATGTTAGGATTGGATTAGATTAGAGGTGATTTGACTCCTCATCTCTCTCTCTGTCCCTGTCTCTCTCTCTCTCTCTCTCTCTCTCTCTCTCTCTCTCTGTCTCTGTCTCTCTCTCTCTCTGTCTCTCTCCTTTCCCCCCTCTCTCTCTCTCTCTGTCTCTGTCTCTCTCCTTTCCTCTCTCTCTCTCTCTCTCTCTCTCTGTCCCTGTCCCTGTCTCTCTCTCTCTCTCTCTGTCTCTCTCCTTTCCCCTCTCTCTCGCT
>CM075002.1:2837771-2859662 GCA_037576825.1 Pangasius krempfi
ATTTCAGGAAGCAAAACCATTTATCCTCCTTTAGTAATGTGTCTCCGTAACATTCCTGCTAAGGATACACAACACTTTAACAGAGAGCGTGAGATCGGCCGTCCTGAGCACACGTCCTGAAAGAAAGGTAGAGCACCTGGCTCAGTGCTCAGTGCTCGCCGAAATGAATTGCATCTACATCACAGTATATACAGACACACACTGCGATTCATTCAGCACAAACTCGGTACAGTCGATGACCTGAATCTCTGACCGCGACTCGGAGGAGTCTCTCCGTCCTCCCCGCTGAGCCCAGCTGGTTTAATTTAGCGACGGTTTTTAATTCCACACAGGATTTGGGTTCATTCTGCTGGTCGAAGCAAAAAACATTTTGGCTGAAGAGTTTCTACACTGCTGAAATTTGACACTGTGTGAAACTCGGGCTCTGTGCTCTGGTTTAAAGCAGTCCAAAGTTCAGGGATTTGTTCATGGCCTAATGGCCCAGTTATACACACACACACACACACACACACACACACACACACAGAGCATGTCGTTATCTGTGTTCCTTGGGACCTTTGATTCGGACCCGTTGTGGTGCTCAGTTCTGCAGAAATCTCTTCCTTGTTCGGGACGATTACAGCCGAGCTCCTGATTAAGGCGGCGCGATTATGATCATGTGATCTCGTGATGTGTAACGCCATAATACACCCTTCTGACGCGTCACAGGATCTTTTTCTGATTGGATGTTAATGCTCGAGAAACTTAAAAATTTCGGTTTAAGTGTAAAATAAACTCCACTCACACCCTCCGTGCACGTTCACCTCATTACTATATTTACACGTGTACAGTGTCCCGCTCGTTACACTCCTCTCATTACTGCTCCAGATCTCCGCGTCTGCCTTCTGCTTCACACCCCACATGGGCTTCTGTCTGTCTGTCTGTCTGCTTTTCTTTCTCTGTCTGTCTCTCTGTCTGTCTGCTTTTCTTTCTCTGTCTGTCTCTCTGCCTGTCTGCTTTTCTTTCTCTGTCTGTCTCTCTGTCATTTTGGCTTTTTTTCTTTCTGTACATCTGTCTCTTTTTCTTTCTGTCTGTCTCTTTCTGTCTGTTTTCCTCTCTTGTTTGTGTGTCTGCCTGTCTGTCACTCTTTATATTTTTCTTGCTAGTTCTGTCTGTCTTTCTGTCTGTCTTTCTGTCTGTCTTCTGTATTTCTCTCTCTCACACTGTATCTGTCTGTATTTCTGTCTCTCTCTTTGTCTCATTGTTTCTCTCTCTCTGTCTGTCTTTCTTGCTGATTCTATCTGTGGTTCTGTCTGTGTTACTCTCTCTCTCTCTTTCTTGCTGTTTCTGTCTGTATTTTTGTCTACTTCTCTCTGTCTCTTTCTATCTGTCTTTGTTTTTCTTTCAGAACCCGTCGAGGTTCATATTAGTCATATCTGTTTTTTCCCTCTGTGTGTGTGTGTGTGTGTGAGAGAGAGAGAGAGAGTGTGAGAGAGAGAGAAAGAGAGTGTGAGAGAGAGAGAGAGAGAGAGAGAGAGATCGACAGTAAAACCCTCCTGTTGCTGTGATACGTGTGTGTGTGTGTGTGTGTGCGCGCGCGTGCGCTGCGTCCTGCAGGATCTCGGTGTCCTGATGTACAGCTCCAGTCTCAGTCTGATCCTCTGGCCAACGTTCTGATGAGAGGAAATGAAATCATTTCTTTCTGTAGGCATGAAATAAAACTCTGAGCTCCGGTTTTCGGGGTCGTTCTGGAACGCTGTAATGTGATCCTGCTAGCGGTTTCTAGACAGACCCCTATTGTATCGTGATACAGATTGTGTATCGCAGCAGGATAGCGACTGCGTGCGCCGGGCTTACGAATCGTCTCCCGGCTCGATTTCACGCAGATCATCAACGCGGTTCTGTACCGAACGCGGTGTGTGTACGCTTCCGTCTTCGACGCTCCTGATCCTGATCCTATTTCCCCGCGGATCTCCCTCGCGTCTCCTCTAAGCACAGCCCGCTCGACAGCGATAAAGCAGCGTGCCGGGTTTAATAGGACCTGATCCGAGTGTGGTGATGAAGATGGCCGCTGGGAGCAGCGTGCGGTGATGTGGAGTGGAATAAAGCTGGCTGTTTGCTCAGCTCCTGCTTTGTGTTCCGAGCGCCAGAGCTCCAGCTTCATGTAATTACACACCTGTTATGTTCGCTGTAACCTACACGAGTGTTGTGTTGGGTCTCTCAGTCTGATACACTCACGCCAGCGTAACACGCACTGCCACGGCCGAATAATAAACCAGGGGGAAAAAATACCTCCTTGAAGCTATGCTTACAGACACAGTGTTAAAAATTACGACGTTTTCGTTCTCTAGCACGTGTGAAAGAGGACACGTGAGCGTTCTGCCACGTGCAGCTTTGCATCGTTCTTTAGTAATGTACTTTTTGTGAATTCTGGATTCTGATTGGTCAGAAGGTGTTGATTTTAGTTTTCTAGAACAGCAGCGATGGATAAAAGGAAACCTCGGCTTTAACGTTCTACGACGCTGCCGTTTCTATAGTAACAGCTCGCGTACTCGTTGATGTCGTGAATTTGTTAACACTTATGGAAGGAGTCTCCAGTGTCGGCGCTCTGCAACAAGCTGTAACTCGGAGTGTGTTCAGGTCAGAGGAGTTTACGCTTTGTGGTTTCTCTGTAACACATCAAGCGAAAACAAGGACCAATGTTGCGTCGTTCCACAGCAGCTATAAACGGATAAAAAGTATCATGTCTCGTTATTTATTACTACATAATATCTCGAAAGTGTCTGTGGTATAAGAGGAATAAAACACTGTGTCATGCTGTGTGTGTGTGTGTGTGTGTGTGTGTAATAATGAAGCAGGGTTACTGCTACCACTCCGAGGTTGATTGTTTTCCCATAACAGCATGACACAGTGTGAGTGTTAAAATCGCAGAAATCTCAGCTTGCACCGTGTCATTTCTAAGGTCTCGAGTAAAGCTGGGCGGAGTGAGAGAGAATATAATACCGATATTGTGATGAATTATGTCACGACACACTTTTCTGAGATATCGTAGGTATCGTGATATCTTTGCATACATTCCCGATTTTTTTAAAATAAAAATGACACACTCTGGAAGCAAGTTTGATAGTTTTGTAAATTTTACATTACAATTTATTATTTATTTTTACAGATAAAAAAAAAAAAAAAATTCCACAGATTTTTTTTTTGTTAGTTTTATTTTGTGTGTACAAAAAACAAATGATGAGTAAAAGTTTCTTGTTAAACACAACAATTAAAATACTTAATAAAAATACGTAA
The DNA here is from genome assembly GCA_037576825.1 of Pangasius krempfi. Classification (NCBI taxonomy): domain Eukaryota; kingdom Metazoa; phylum Chordata; class Actinopteri; order Siluriformes; family Pangasiidae; genus Pangasius; species Pangasius krempfi. Next base: position 2,841,048 of record CM075002.1, read on the forward strand.
GAGTAAAGGAAAGGGGACTAAGACGTGACTGGTTGAGTAATTAGAATTAAACGGTGCTCTTTATGAAGTAAGCGCTGCAGCTGTAGGTGAAGAAGAATGCGCGTTACGCCGTTGTGCGACTGTAAACCTGATGCGTGCGCTAATCTTTGGACCCGACGGCTGATACGCTGCAGTGTTTTTGCGCTCGTGAGCCGGGCGACCTCCACGTGACCTTTCGGCCCGTCGCGTCACCGACCTCACGGCAGCATTTGCGCTGGAGCCTAGCTCCCAGATGGTGCTCCTCGTGCTCCGCCGTGCTTTCATCTGTTTCTCCGTCAGCTGTCATGCTGTCGGTGCTGGCAGGAGTTTGTTCTTGGAGCATCATGGATTATTCTTCCCCCGAGCTGCAGCGTTTAGACGTAGATGAAGCGGAAGGAATTTGAGTAGCCGGAACGTTTTTAATGTGTTAGTGTGTGTTACAGACAGTAAAGGTGTAACGCAGCGACAGGATCTGTATCTGCATTTAGCGATGGGAAGCTTCACTCGACTCACGATTTGATTCCGATTCAGCAGGTGAATCGCGTGATTATTCGATTATCTCCGTCACTCGAGGTTTTGTGTCGCACCTCACGAGAACCTCGTTTTTCTACCCGAGTACGAGCGCAGATCCTTGGCAGGAAGTGGTGCGATAGATAGATGTAGTTATCTCTTTATTTATTTATTTATTTATTTAAATTTTATTTTATTTTTTGGCTCAATCCACGTGCGATGCCAGCTTTGAGACGAGTGCCTGTTCAAGAGTAGTCCGGTTATCCACAAGTTTTTTTTATTTATTTATTTTTTTAAAAAAAAATTTAATTTCCTGCTCAAGCCAGCTCCTGGAGGAAACGCCTTTAAATCCGTTGTGTTTAAATGAAAGTTTTTAATCTTTGCGTAACAAATAGCAAAGGTCTTGTCGAGTTCTTTTCTACCGCCGGCCCTGTAAAGCCCAAAATGTTCCCAAATGTCAGCTGCTAACCTCTTGCTGTAAATGTTTCTTAGCTCTTGCCTTCTCTCTCTCTCTCTCTCTCTCCCTCTCTCTCTCTCTCTCTCTCTCTCTCACGTTTTGATTATAAACACGACTTCAGGAAAGTGAGTAGCTCTATGTCTGTGCAGCTACACAGAACGCTGGAGTTTTTTTATATTTAAAAAATTTTTTTTTTTTTTTTTTGGGTAATAGTTTCTTAGGTTTCTTGCATCAGTGCAGAATCTCGCAAGAAAGTATCTCGATGCATCGTACGTAGGGCTGCGTATCGGCAAGAATCTGGCGATATGATGTGTATCACGATACAGGGGTTACGATTCGATATATTGCGGTATATTGTGATACTGTAAGTAAGGCGCTGTATTGTGGTGGTGGGTCTTTTTTTTTTTTTTTTTTTTTTCTTCTCAAAATCTCATTTTAGGAAAACTGTCCTAGTATAAAGAATACGCCACCATATGCATAAAACCATATGAACAGTGGGATCTGCGTTTGCATTCATCAGTCCCCGTAACGTCCAGCATCATAGCGCTACTTTCTGTGCGATCTGACCAAAGGAATTATTTGTCGATCAGTAAAAATATAAAAGTGCTTGCAGGATTTCTGACTTAAGGCACTAAATTGTAAACAGTGTTGCGTATATTTGCAGAGCTTGAGAGGGATCCAGTCGTTTAACGTTAGCCGCGTGCTGTTCCGTTAGCAGAACGGTGCCTCGCCGAGCGTGCGCTCAGATTCGTCGCGTTCCGCGAGTATTTAATTTCCGCATGGCACATTTAGCAAACAGCATGGCTCTTGTCCATCTCCTTGATGCCTTCTTTATTGTGGAAGCCGAAACGAGTCCACGCTGCAGCTCCGTCCACCGCAGCAGGAGCCGGGATGATTCTGTCGTCTTCCATCGGCGGTAGCGTCACTAGTCAGCTGCGTTTGCTAATGCTAACGTTAGCCGTGCGCCCTTGCGCTGCTTCCTGTCCCAGTTTACGTTCACTGCTATCTAGCAGTCGGGGGTTTAAACACGACACGCAATGCGCCACGGATCTTTGGATGTAAACAATTCATTAAAAATCGATACAGTGGTTTTGAGAATCGATGCAGTATCAGTATCGCGATACTCAAGTGTATCGAAGCTTTCCTACACTCCTGATCGTACAGACGATTGTTTCCCTCACCCCATCTGTATTCGGATTTATACCCCATGCAGCCGCCGCCTAAACCAGAAGGGTTGTTTATTACGATTCCCAGAAAGTAAAAAAAAAAAGCTCCTGCTTGAACCTTTAGAGCGTCTCGCGATGTCTCCTTACATTCCCTGATCCTGGGCGACGCTTGATGAACGCCTCTGACTGACTCATGAGCTGCAAATGAACTGGTGGATACGTTTATAGGAAAGAAACGAATTAGCTGCGTTCTGGACAGAAACGGTACGTTTAGGTGGGATCTGGTCGGAATGAAATGAAAGCATGGGTAATAACGTTCTTTACATACGATACGCTGCTCTGCTTATCGGAAGCCTGGTGTATAAACACAGCCACGCGCTGCATTTAACCTGAAAAGTCACGGACATCTTCACGAATCCGGCTGTAGTGACCGTCTGATGCATCTCCTCCTGTAGCTAGGCAGGAAGTGATGCGTTCTGGACAGGAAATTGGGCATGTTGGGAAAGGTTTAGGATGTACTTTCTTGACGTCGTCCTGGAACAGAAAACTGGCGTTATTATTATCCAATTAATCATTTTTTAGAAATAACAATTTACAGTGAATTTGTTCACGTTTTTGATTCCAAAAAGTTTTGGTTTCTGGTTTTGGTTCGTTGATTCTGAACGATGACTTGAGTTTTTAGTCACATTGCTGTTCAGGGAAATGAACAAAAAGATGAAAAGCTTTTTTTTTTTTTTTTTTTTTTTTTTTTTTTTTTTTTTTGAGCCAAAAATGCAGTAATTGTAAACTATTACAGCTTAAAAAAACAACAACATAAAATTAATAATAAAAAAAATTCATGAAGAACTAAATAAAAAAATAAACAATAATTATACTCAGTAAATAAATAATAATAAAAAAAATTTATTATTATTACTATTATTATTATTTATTATTATTATTATTTATTGATTTATTTTTTTTAAAGAGAATAAATCCAAGAGCTATGCTGGATTTAAAGTCGTATTTAATCATGATGGCAGAGCATGTATTTAGAGTGAGCTTTATTAAGGCGTATTATAGAGAACTGCTTCTTACTACATGCTTTAGGACTTAATCTCGTGTTTTGTCTAAATGTTTGGATTTTACTGGCGATCTCTGATCCACACTGATACAGTCATCTGTGTTTCTCTAAATCAACACAGCTGTCCACTCGCTCATCTGCAACTCGTTTCACATTTGCACTTGATCTCTAGATATAATAGAAATATAATAATAATAATAAGAAGAATAGGCTAGGTCTTACATTGTAACGTTTTTTATATATAAATAAATTATACACACACACTCCTCTATCCCGGTTTTGTCTTTGTGTGTTTTACCCGTGGGTATTGATCTGGAATTGGACTGAATTCAGTCCAGTAATTTCAGTACTCGGGGTTCACACGGGGAGCGTGAAAGAGTTGTTTAGAAACTGAAACCCGAGTGCAGTTTGTTGTTGCGCTCAGGCAGTTGAGTTGAGGGGAGGGATTTAATAAGTGCTCATTTGGTGGAAGCAGCATTGGAGTAGTGTATCATCTGACTGAGGGACAAAAATCCAAGTGTACTCCAGATTGGTTGGAAAATTAGACATTGTTTGGTGAAATAATGTTTATTGTGTTGCTCCTGAAGATAAAATGTAGACCTTGAGAAATGAAGTCCTGTTTTTTTTTTTTTTAAGCGTCTTTGAGAAGTTTCACCAACACGTCTTTTTGTCCTGTCCCACAGCAGGTCGTCCTGTGGCGTGACGGTAGGTGGGTGGTGTGGCTCTGGCCTCGGCCCCCTCGCGCCGCTGAATGGCTGCGATGGCGCCCGCGCTGACCGACACGCCGGCCGACACTCACCGAATCCGCCTCAAACTGGCTCCGTCCTCCTCCGCCATCAACCCGAGTGCCGTGGAGGAAAACGGCGCCACCGGCCGCGTCCTCGTCCCCACAAACGGCGCTGTCAAACGCAAAACCTCATCCGACAAAGACGAGCATCTGTCCTGCACGGCCGGAACCTTCAACAAGGAGGAATCGGGTCGCGATCTGGGCAAAATCCAGCAGCTCGTGACCTCGTACCGCTGCTCGGATGAGACCCTGAAACTGCAGAACGTTTTCGACATCCTGCCTGGCTTCTTACAGGGCAAACACCACACCCTGGAGCTATCAGAGGAGCAGCTGAAGAGCATCATGAATGCGGGGAACGCGAGCGGTCTGCCTTCTCTACAGCAGAGTGTTAGTGTTAACGTTAACGGCATGGCCAGGAAATTCACTAAAGCAAGCAAAGACTCCAGCAGCGTAACCATGAACGGAGGCAAGCACGGACAGTCCGCGCTCCCCCTCGCTCATGGCGGATCAACAGGAAACGGCCCCGTTAGAGATTCTGCTGAGCAACACCAGTGCCCTAGAGGCATCCCTCGGGAGCGTCCGAACAACCGGGATATCCCAGAATCCCCCGCGCCCTTTCGCCCGCCTTCACAAGAGCGGAACGTTTCGGACAGATTGTCGTCGCTTAGCGCGGAGGTTTCGCTGCCTCCGCCTTCTGCGCTTCACTCGCTCGGCAGCCTGGGAGGAGACCTGCACCATCGGTCGCAGCAGGTCGAGAGTCGACAGCTGGAGATTGAGGGTCGTCTGTGGCGTCTGCGCAAGCGGCTGCAGGTGGTGCAGGCGAAGCAGGTGGAGCGCCACGTGCAGCAACAGCTCGGTGGATTACTTCACAGTACGCTGGGGCCTCGGGACGGCCGCGTCCATCGGGAGAGAGCAGAAGCGAGCCGCTTCCTGAGGGGCGGATTGGCGCCGGCCGAATTGGAGCGACTCTCGCTGAGCTGCAGCACCAACCTGCGAGCGGCGGAAAGTGCCTTCGATTCGGATGTGACCGAGAGCAGCTCCGGAGGAGAAACGGACGTAGAAGAGGACGAGCTGGCCCGGGCGGACGTCGAGCAGCGGCACATCTCTCTGTGAGTACTGCACTTTAAAGTCTGATTTGCTGAAGTTGGTGCGATGAGAACGTCTGCGTGTTGCTTTACCTGCAGGTGAACCGTGAGGTCTCTCTTTAGGCTTCTCTGTTCCGGTGCATGCTGCTACATTTGTACAAACTACACAGCTACCTGCTCTGTCTGCCGCTGCTTTCTTTTCTTGACTGGTCAAACTTTTTTTCAAGGAAGACTTGAATTGGTGCCACTTTTTATTTTTATTTCATGCAGAAAGAAACGTGTGTGTAAATATCAGGGGAGTGTAGAACTGGACCACAACTCAAATTCGATACGATACCGTGATGCCTCCATTCGATACATTTTCAATACAGCGAAAACAAGCATTGCCTGATTATCTGCCTTAGGTTTGATTAAAATATTTAAATATTTTGTGATGTAATAATGAAACAGTGAAATGAAATCTGCGCGTTAGTATGTAACAGAATTAAGCATTAGCTAATTAAGATCTGCGCACTCTGGCCAGGCTTTCACTGGTGTGCACGGTTGCCAGGTCTCAATAAACTCTGCACCGAAAGAAAAACCTGAAACTGTCTTAAAAAGTTCGGGGGTTTTGGAAATGTTCGATGATGTCGCATTTTAATTCTTTTTGTCAGCCCAGTAACTGACTTCCAACCACAGCCTGGTTTCATGGCTAGCCCAAAGTGGCGTAAAAGCAAAACTCTGGCAACCCTCGAGGGGGCGTGTCTGTAGCTCAGAACGTTTTTTTTTTTTTTTTTTTTTTTTTTCCTTTCCTTTCCTTTCCTTTCCTTTCTGCATTAGCTACAGTTCTCTTCAAGTGTCTATAGCTGTGAACATTTAAAATTACCATGGCGATTTTCTTGTGATGTCAGCACAGACGTAATGGTATTAGCGCCGGCTAGTATGCTAGTACGCTAATATGCTAGCGTATTATCTGGTGAGAACGGCATGTTCGGGAGAAGCGTGCTCCTGTTTAAACTGTAGCCTCTCCTTTCCTGATTCGAGATAAAGAGGAAGTTACTCTTTCAGCAGAGTTAAAATGTTTGCCGCACATCGAATCAAGAGCCTCGTATCGAACGATACGCTGCAGTGCGCTGTATCGCTACGCCCTTCGCCTGTATATACCTGGAGAGACTTTGCTAGACAAGTCTGTCTAAGTGTCTGTTGTTTTCTTTAGAGGTAGATAGTAGGGATCCACACGTGCACTCACGTGCACTTTTCACGCCGTAAAAGCACAGATGTGTGTTTTGTTCATGGCATGTTTTTTTTTTTTTTTTTTTTTTTTTCCCACGTCTACTGAAGTCCAGAATGGCAGGACGCCCTCATCTCAGAGTCGGATACGGGGGTGTAGTGGAGACCGTTACTCTAGCAGCGTGTGTAAAAGTGATATTAATGAGAGTTCAGTGCCTCCCTCTGATCTGTTTCAGTTTCACTTCACCCCACGTGTTGACATTTCCATGATGCAATGTCAGTGCAACACTTCCCTTCCCCACAGCCCCAACCGTCTTTTATATCTAATTCGTGTTTAATGATAACGCCCTGCGTTACAGGCCCGTTGTTTCTCTGCTAAACGCTTTCATCGGGTTTCCACACAGCTGCAGGTTTGTTAGTCAGATGTAGATGTTTTGGTATCATGATGCAAGTGAACGCAACGTCTCTCTCGCCGGTTTTCTGCGACTTGATTAGTCATTGTGATTGGTCCGTTATGAAACCCTGACTGTAGTAAAGAGCTGGAGATCTTTCATCAGACGGTGAACGTTAGGGTCGAGGTGATGGGACAGAAATATGATTTGATTCTCTGAGGCATTTCTATGATATGCAATTTGCTAACTAGCTACTAGTTTCAATGATAGATTTATCATTAATAAAATTCCATAATGCTTGTATTTTAATATCTAAAAACAAAGATACTTGCAAGAGTGGAGCAGAGAAACTGTCGCACGTGAGAGCACTTCAGTTCAGCGAGCACTGAGTCATCCCTGCACGCTGATTAATCTAAATTAATCTAAAACTAGTAAAAAACAGTTTCAGTCAGATTTCACCTACATATCCACCGGGCAACTATGAATGAAGAACAAGAACATGACATGAAACGTGCTTGTCTGCTGATTTATTATCCCCCGCCCCCAATCTCTGGCAGTTTAGCTCAGAGCTTTCTGAAGCATTTGCTAATGAATTACTTGACTTTGCTGCTCTTTCACGTGTCTCTCCTTTGCACTCATCATATGCTCATGTTGCTAAGAATAACACAGCGTTAGTGCTCTCTCTATCTCTCTCTCTCTCTCTATCTCTCCCCCTAAAGGCAGATGATGGTGCCAGGAATAATTAGCGCCGTGTACCTGTACACAGCAGCTGTGTGTCGAACTCGAAGTGTTTGAAATCTCACTCAGAGTTACGATTATATCCAGTAGCGTCAGAGGCAGTTTGTGTGTTTCGTTATGAGCAGTGTGTCTGAGAGATGGATACAAACCATCTCACTTCTTGTCCGCCTGTCTGTCCGCCTGTCTGTCCGCCTGTCTGTCCGCCTGTCTGTCCGCCTGTCTGTCCGCCTGTCTGTCCGCCTGTCTGTCCGTCTACATCATAAGAGCCATCGTTTTTAGGGGGCCAAGCACCAAAGGTGCATTTTCTTTTCATTTGTCAAATTCTCTTTCCAGTATAAATGTAAAATAACTGACTGTCTGTGTCCTTTTCTTTTTGTTTTTCTTTATTTCATTCTCTGTCGCTATTTCCGCCTATTTGTGCGTCTGTTTTGCGTGGATTCTTTCACAATTTCGCAAACAGTCTTTCACAAAAAGTCTTTTTTCCAGTTAAACAGAACAAACGTACGAGCGAGTATATAAATGAGGACGTACAAGACTGGACAATCTAACGTGTGTAAGAATCGATCCACGCTAGAATTTCTCCTAGGGGGGTGTGTGTGTGTGTGTGTGTGTGTGTGTGTGTGTGTGTGTGTGTGTGTGTGTGTGTGTGTGTGTGTGTGTGTGTGGTTTCTAGTGTTGAGAGCTATAGATCCCTGAGCCGGTTGGTTAACATTATCGTTTTCTCCTCCTACGTGAAGGTCACTGAGCCGGTCGGTTAAGGTTCTATCTTTTACTGATCTGGGTTGTTCTCACGTGTTTCTAGTTTGCACTCGTCCATCCTCCTCCTCCGTAACGTGTGCATTTTTTTTGTGTTTTTTTTTTCTTTTCTCATAACTGCAGTAGATGAATGGTCAGTGAAATTCTCAGAGGAGGTCAGTGACCTGTGTGTGTGTGTGTGTGTGTGTGTGTTAAGTGTAAGACGTGGTGTTTTACTGGGTTATATAATATATAAACACAACTTCATGACGTATCTCTGGGATGATCTAGCCTGAGCTTTGTGATATGGGTCTGTGTTATAAATGAAAAATTCTTTTTACTTACTTATTCATTTATTCAAACCTCCAACTTCATCAGATACATTTTGTATTGACTAAAGTGCAGCACAAAACAAGAATAATACAAATCCATTCTGAAATAGAGCTGTAAACTTCAGATGGAATCTAATTCAGGGCAGGAACTGAAATCTGATTGGTCGCGGTGGCATTTTGGGTGGGAATCTACTGTGATCTACTGTGTCATTAAGGAAGTGAACTGCAGTCCAGTAATCCACCAAGATCCAGTTGGACAGGACAGACAGGAACAGCGCTCTGATTGGCTACTGTGGCATTCTGGGTTAGAATTGTAATCGGATTGATTACTATGACATTAAGGGCTGGAACTATAATTTGATTGGTTACTGTGGAATTAGAGGTGTGATCTGTGGCCTGATTGGTTGTAGTGGCTTTAGTGGTATAAACTGCGTTCTGATTGCTTACTATGGCATTACGGCTATAAACTTCGTTCTGATTGGCTACTGTGGGATTAGGAGTGGGAACCTGTCATCATCCATCTTCGTATATTCGTCTTCGTCTTATACTGAACCAGAGCTGTACCACCAGCTCAGTATTGTGTATAATGCAGCACACGGGTACTTGATCTGACCCCGATGCCCTAAATACACGTCTCTATTTCGCGTGTTTACGTTTATCCATGTTGAAGCGCATGTCTTCGCTCCGCCGCAGCCAGTAGCGTTAAAGATAGCCTCACTGAGGGGAGGGGCTTGTGCCGAGGTTTTTGGTCACGCTGCGGTATATTGTATACCTGATTATCAGCACACGCCTGCGCATGTCCGTATGATACAGGGCCTAGCATGTCTATTCACACACGTGAACCACGCTGACATGAACCTACAGGGGACACGATACAGAACTCCTCCTCCATCATCATATTTATTCCAGATGTGGTGGGAGGAGATTCACACAGCTGGGTACAAACTGGTGCTTATTTAAAGAAGCCACGTATTTGCGTTTGCGTTACAGATGGACAGGGTGTAGCATCGTAGTTCTTTGTACTGCTTGGCGTCATGTCATTTGCATCCGCTCCTCTTAGACGTGACGACTCTTTATTTTTCAGGTTACGGAGAGTCCAGCGTTCATTCTCGAGCACGAGGAGGGAAAAAAAGGAGTTATTGTCTGTGCTCCGTGCTTTAAAAATAACTGACAGTGACTAATTGCAGTCCATTAGCGGTAACACTATGGCTTCAAATGAAATCGTCTAGTGAGCTGGCGTAATGAATTCAAGCGCCGTCAGTATTTATTGCTGTCCCATCCATCTGTGGGATGAAATACAGCAACGCCCGAGATCGCAGTATTACATTCAATAAATTACAGCTGCGAGATACGATATTACATCTATATAGTGATTTAGACCAGAGTTTTTAACGTGTAGGTCATGTTCCACAACTCCTCGGCGGATGTTTTTGGTTTGCAAATCTAAACAATGTGATGATAAACAGTCACGTTTTTTTTTTTTTAACGTATTGTGAATTTTGCCATTTTTATTAATCAAATCAGAGGATTATTAAACACCAACAGTGGTGAAATCTTTACAGTGTTGATGAGTTTTCTGTAACGGCAGCTCGGACAGGAGCGCAGGTTTATATTAATGCGCTCGTTCTGATTCGTTATCGTTTCTGTGGTAACAGCTAACACGGGGACTTGTGTGATAGTTACGTGAACGGATTAAAAATGTGAGTATGTGGTGAATTTTCTCTAAGGCTACGTTTACCCGACAACGACGTAGTCAAAAACGGAAAAGTTTTTCTCTTGTGTTTTCAAAAAGTTTCACGTACACATGACAGCGTTTTCAAAACGATTCGCGTTTACACGTATCCGCGACAACGGCCCAAAACGCTGTATTACGTACGCGCTTGCCTTTACAATAGACACGTGCTGCGCATGTCTACATACCCAACACGTACTACGCACGCGCATGACGTCACGGTTTTCAAAGATTCCCGTATTGGGTGTTTACATGGAGACGATAACGGCGGCGTTTTCAAAAACTTGCCCTTTGAAATCCGCTTTCAAAAATATGCATTTTTAGTCCCCAAAACGCGTAAAAAGTTTCCCGTTTTTGGCTGAAAACATTGTCGTGTAAACGGGCTGTATGATGTCCAGTTAACGTTTATGGAAGGAGTCTCCAGTGTCAGCGCTTTAACAGTCAGAGGTAAAGTTTTTGTAAGTTTCTCGGTAACACGACAAGCTGCGTTTTGTGTGTGTGCGCGTTTTTTTTTCTTTAAATCTTATTGGCTGAGAGGCTGGCTAAGGAACAGTGGTTTATAGCTGCTGTAACGTAAGTGATACAAGGAATGAAGTTGCTTCGCTGATGGTCCACCATAACTGTAGATACTCTAATAAATATTCCTGTTGGTGTGTTTTCTCAGTGCGCAGTGTGAGCAGGAAGAACGGCGCCACCTCGTTACAGAACAGGCTGAGAAACCCAACAACGTCACTTCTGTTTCTATAAAGCATTTCCTGTTCCCAAAACGGCAGATCTGAGCGAGGGATAAAGGCCAGGACGCGACCTGCTCTATCTCTCGGCTCTCCTGCTGTGGAGAATGAAAGGAATCACACACTCGGGAGTGTGCGCTTATGGGAAAATAATCAGCAGCAGGTGGTGGTGTGATGACGCGGTTCCAGTTACCACCAGGAAGATGATTATTTTCCCCGAACGGTGTTCTATTCCTTTTATACCACAGCAGTTTGACAAGGATTTATTTGTTAATGAATGATACTTGGTACTTTTTATCCAGTTATAGCTACGTTTATGTCGTGAGTTCCTGTTTTTGCGTTACGGAGGCTATAAAAAGAAATTTCCTCTCTTTTTTTTTCCCCCCCTCAACTTACTAAGACACACAACTTATTTCAGTTCTAATTTATTACATTAATTTAAATTTTCTTTTTCGTTTTTAACTTGATTTTAAATTCAGTCTGGGTTATTTACTCGTTACCTCTTGTTACCTAGAGTACCTTTGATGATACTTTTATTTAGTGTCTACAAACACAAGTTGGACATTTTTTTGAAAATCTGTAAGCAAAAAAATTAACATTTCTCGAATGTAAAAGATTTAACCGTAGAAAACTATCGGATGCGCTTTCAGAGTTTGTAATTGCGCATCATAAGCGTATCACGGTACACACGATATCACAAAGAAAGCGTTATGCACTGAGACATAATTTATCGTGATATCGATATTATTTCTTCACATTGCCCATATTTGGCCATATGGCCTTCTTCATCTTGGTCTACTGTTAAGTGTAAACGCTTGTGCAGTCTGTATTTCTAGTTTTTTCTTTGCGATGTTTTTGCTGTTTTTGGGGAAGAAAATAGCATCAGGGCACTGAGCAGTATTTCACCCTGAACCGCCACACACCCATTCATGGAAAATTCCTGAATCAGTGAAGCAGAAATGGGGCAAGAGTTCGAGATTATGCAAAAGAGAGAGAGAGAGAGAGAGGGAGAGAGAGAGAGAGAGAGAGAGAGAGAGGGAGAGAGAGAGCTGGAGAAGGTGCCACTGTGTGACGTCGCATGAGTCACTGTTGCTTTGAAAAGTAAGTGCGGAGGATGAAAGTTGATCAGGACACGGCGCTAACCTGAGTGTGTGTGTGTGTGTGTGTGTGTGTGTGTGTGTAGGGGTGGTGCAGGAAGCCGTTAGCGGTGAGGAACCTCAGCATGTTTTTGTTGTTGCAGGTGAAGAAATGTTTTGTGTATTAGTTGCATTACTGCAAGATGCGCGCGTTGGTGTGTAGTCTGGGAAATGGCCCGAGCTGCTCGACAGATGTTGAAGGAAGGAATGAACCACTCGGAGGTGTGCCGGAGTAGGAAAATCATCCACGACGCTAAGCTGACGCGAAGCAGTGTTACTGTCCTCAATGCAGAGTTGATTATTTTCCCATAAGGCCAGGTCCTGAAGTGTTTACTTCCTCTCGTACTGCAGTGATCTGCCCACAACTTTTAATTTATTAATTAACAAAACATTTACAGGGACATTTTTAAAAGTTGTGGAATGTCCGCAAACCGATTAATCGCTTACGTTATAGCAGCTATAAACGCTCGTTCCCTCAGCAGCCTTTCTTTTTTTCCTCACTCTTGAAGTTAATCAGACAAAAACAAAACGCAGCTCGTCAAGTTACCGAGAAACCGGAAAAACTCCTGAATTTACAGTGCTGAAACTGGAGACTCCTTCCAACAAACCTCAACATGTCGGCGAGGTTCTGTGGTTTTCTTCGTTAAATCACAACATGTTTTTTGTCTGTTTGTTGTTAGTCGCTGGCACAGAAGTGTGAGCGAACACTTTACATTGGATAGGAAAGTTAAGTAAGTAATCTGGGTAAGTTAAGTAGGTAAGTTATGTTAGTTAAGTATCTTAAACTCAGTAACCTCTTAGAGTAATGTACTTTCTAACTTACTAAATTACTTAACCAACTTTCCTAACTAACATATCCGGGTCGTGTTTTCCCTGATCACTGCATTCCTTCACATCGAGTTAGGTAAGGTAAGTAAATAAGTTAGGAGGTTTTGTAAGGAAGTTAAGTAAGTAATTTTGGTTAAATAGGTATGTTAAGTAAGTTAAGGAAGGTACATAAGGTACTCAGGTAAGCTAGTTAAGTAAATTATTTAGCTAAGTTACTAAGTTAAGTAATTATGTTATTAAGATAAGTAAATTATGTAAGTAAATTAGTAAGATAAGTGTGTATGTTAGGTATGTCAAGAAGTTAGTATGTTAAGTAAGTAAGGCAAGTTGGTTAAGTAAATAATTGGGTAAGTTAGACAAGTTAGTTAGTTAATTAAGTTGGTTAAATAAATTAGGCTGGTAATTTTGTTCAGTAATTACATTAGATATGCAAGTTAGTAAGTCAAGCATGTCCATTAGGTAAGTTAGTTAAGTAAGGTGAGTAAATTATGTAATTAAGCAAGTTAGCAAGGTGCGTTAGGTAAGTTGCGTGCTAGCTATGTAAGTTAAAACCAGACAGTTGAATTCTCCATGTCAGCTACACCCTAGCCATAATAACTGTCTAGCTTTTAGTTTGCATATTTGGGTCGCGCTTACAAATGTTTTAATTTCATTGTGTTGGGAAACAAAGTGTGAAAGCAAGTGATATTTATTTTTAGCAGAGATTACAGTAGCATAACCTTCAAGCTAAATCCTCCCAAAAGTAAACTGTAATATTCAATAGAGAGTACAGTCCCAAAAAATGGAGTTTTTTATGGTTTGTTTTTGTGCTTAATTATCTGCTTTCTCGTTGGACCTGTTAATTGTTATTATTGGAATTACTCCTGTTTATTTGTTGTAATTAATGAATTGATTGATATGTCTGTCTGATGGGTAGAGGGATGGGTCATGTTGGGGTTCTGTTGTATGTGTGTATATATTGTACTGCTCTGGTCTCTCTTGCCTTTTTCTTTTTTTTTTTTTGCATATTATAACATTTTGAAGAAACAGACCTTGTTCAAAAAGGAAATTGTTAGGTTGTGACTTTGAAAGCAGTCTGTTTAATGTTCAAAATGAAAGCAAAGTTCCGTGCACTGTGTTGTTCTGATTGAAAGCATATGACTTAATCAAGTGCCAGCAATCAGATCTTATTTTAGGGAAATATTTTGGGTGAAACAAACATTGATTTTGACGTAAAGAAGGTCACGACCGACCTCCGTAGCGCAGGCTGTACGTGCACAGGTGTCTCATATCGTCTGAAGCAGCAGACCCAGCAGCCTCCGCTGGCGCCTCGTACGCTGCAGCTGCTCGCGCCGTAGTTTGGATATTGGATGCTGGAGGATTTGACATGGAAATGGCTGTGGCCTGGTGTCCCATTGTTCCACACACTCGGTCTAAACCGACATTGGTCAGACGGGATTAAAATAATATGGTGTAATAAAACGCGGATGACGATTGTTTCCTTTGGCGTCAGGCTGAAAAATTAGGATGCGCTCAGATTTTCCGTGTCCAGCCTCACGTCTGTCAGTTTCGCTCTCACTGTCTTAAAGGCTGAGGAATCACCTTGTTAACAGCTCAGTAGAGGTTTATTAGAGGTCGTGTTGTTAAAGGCAGAATCTTACTCGGCATTTTCACTTAAGCGCTAGGGCAAGGCCACGGTGCATCCGAAGCCTATTCCCGGGAACGCTGGGTGTGAGGTGGGAATACACCCTGGATGGAGCCGATGGAGGATGAATAATAAACGTATTAGCTGTCCCACTGGGCTAGTTAAAGCTCCAGTGCGCTACCCAGTGAGAAACCTACCTGGTTAGGATAAAAAGTGTGCTATAATAATGCGTCGCGAGATTGTTAGCAAGCTAAGCGCATTAATACAGACTAAGGGAGACGAATGAGTATACAGTTTGCACCCTCGACCAGTGTTTCAGCTGTGAGCTGTGGTGTTCTGTCCTCACGTCACACGTACGTTTTATTCAAGTTTAGCTGGCTCTCGATTTGTTTAACCGTACAGTGACACATTGTGCGTGTTGTGCTAGTCGGGGAGTTGCATTGAGGGCTTTGCACTGCGCTTTATTTCACTCGGTTTCACCGCTGTTTCATACCTGCGTTTTCCTGATTCTGTAAACATCGTACGCACACGCTAAATAATGCGCGTAATGATAATCGTTTCCATCAGCCAGATTGCGCCTCAGTGTAGTGTGTCTGCGTGAACGTAGCTAAAAATGGCTAAATGAAAACTTTTTTGTTAAAGTCAATAATGAGTAGAGTTTTTCTCGTTTTCTGGTGCAACTCAGCTGGTCTTCCTCGGCTACGCGGTGGTCTTCCTCGGCTACGCGGCGGTCTTCCTCGGCTACGCGGCGGTCTTCCTCGGCTAGGCGGCTGTCTTTCCCGTTTATGCGACTATTTATCTCAGCTACGCGGCGGTCTGCCTCGGCTTCGCGGCGGTCTGCACCAACTACAAATTAAAAACAAATAACCCAGGCATGAAATGTGTTTGTCCCGAGCGCCTGGGCTCCTGATTTCTGTGCAAGCGCTGCCATAACATAAATAGCTAGTTAGCTCATTAGCACACTTCTTAAGTTGGCAAGCAGTTAGGATTCTACGCAGCTCAAAGGACATACAAAGAAAGCATGCTGTGCTGTCGAGGCTGGAAACCTGAAAGGTCCTCTCTCTGGTGCATGCGACTGAGGAGGAGATGTAGGTGTTGCACACTCTGGAGTCGAGAGGGAGAGAGAGTCGTCGAGGGAGTGTTGGAGCACAGCGCTGGTATGCAGGCTTCTTTGTTGTTGTGGCGACGTTTACACGTCTACGTACGAACATCCGACACGTAAACACTGTGACTCATCTAATAACAGGCCAAGTCAGGGGGGAAAAGCGTTAGCGTCTGCTCTCCTTTCACTCTTGATTTCTTGCTCAGATGTTCCTTTTTTTTTTTTACTCGCCATACAGTGCGTGTTTGTGTTGGGGTGCAGTGTGTGACGATCCACGTGTTTCCTTTATCTGCAGCGTGAGGAAATAACACTGACTCTGCAGCTCTGCTCTGCACCATGTGGTTACACCTGTTCACTGTGTGTGTGTGTGTGTGTGTGTGTGTGTGTGTGTGTGTGTCAGTTTCACGTTTCTAACCGTGGGATGAAAAATACACTGTATCCCAAACGATATAGTGTTTGAGAGGTGGATTGTTAATCGATTTTATTCTATTCAATAATAACTGTTGAGAAAACGTAAGATATGATCTGCATGGATTAAAGAAATTTTCTTCAATCTCTCTTTCGCATATTATTCCTAAAAAATACACTAGTGAAAAATTGTTTAGCGACTCACCATCTCGCCTCTTTTTTACTCTCTATCCGTACTCTCACTAGCTGTCTAGAATTAGCTAGCAGTGTTGTCTAGGTGGCTGGTGAGGTGAAAAAAAAAAATTAAGCAAGAAATTTAACAAAAATTACCCCAATGAAAGTTAAACACTCACGTGTACACGCCAAGCCCGTGATAACGTGTCACGAACCGTTCGTCGGATAACTGAGGCGTCAAACGCCTCAGGAATAACGTTAGGAGCTGCGTGTTGAGAGGAGAAGAAACCCCAAGCGTGGATCTAATCCTGGCACCTTCGGTCGAGAGTGCATCATTGAAACAAAGTGAAATTACATAAAGTTATTAAATACGATCAGTATCAGTAGCCAGCGCATTCATAACGTGCGTAACAGACGCGCACAGGTTCACGCGAAACATTCGCTTTTCTTTATCAGGTGTGAACAGTTTTAACGTTTCTCCAGTTTTTATTCGTCCTCAAAGAAAAATGTTTTCAGAAATATTCATAAACGTGTTGACGGACGGCGAGAGAGAAGTTATGCTGCATTTGATTGACCTCAGAAGCAGGAATTCAGAGCTCAGAATGACGCCATTTTTGACTTCTGTGAGTTGAAGCTACAACACGGACGGCTCACTGTTCGTCTTTTATTAGCAACAAGCTAGCCAGCTTCTTATGATGAGTGATGTGTATTTACCTCCTCAAAACACCGATCTTCAGAGTTACAGGTTTAACAAACGAATATCTGTTGATTGATCTGAAGCGAATGCTTGTATACACAGTGTAACTCATCTAAAGGTGAGAAGCGCTGCTTTGTTTACTGTCGTCGTCGTCGTCGTTGTCGTCGTCAGCGGCCATGTTGATTTGATGTCACTTGTTGAGCCCGTCCCAAATTCCCGAGTAGAAATTCCGAATTTTCCGAGACGTTAAGGAGTTGTAGTCTTTATTCGAATGGAGCAATATGAGAAAAGCTCCACCCGCTAGCTCCACCCCCCCCCCCCCCCCCCCACTTCAGATTGAATTACTTGTAACTTTCATAGGAGTTGCAGCAGTTTGTTGTGAGTTTACAGTTCCGTACGCCTACACTGATCGACACACTTGGCTTTAATTTATAACTGGACTGTTTAGCCTCGTATTTTATGGTAAGAGCCACGTTGCTCATCTGGAGATGTTTCATTTTACAGGAAATATTCTGCTTTTTGTGGTTAATCTAGGCGTAAAGGTAAACGTGAGACAGAGTCAGGGTTAAATCTACACGCTTGTTGACTTTTATTTTTTTTTGTACGACGCAGCACACGTTGAGGAAGCGACAAAGCCTTTACTTGCGACGTCGCGGTTTCAGCTGCAGACAGAGAAACGGACCGAAGGGGAAGAACAGAGACCTTCAGAAAGCGGTGAATCTAAACTCTACTTTATACCTGATGGGATTTCATAGCTGACGGTCATTAAATTAGCGTCGATTCACGTGGAATTAATGTTCGACATTGTCGTTGTGCGCTGACCTTTTCTCTTTCCCTCTTATCAAACGTCGTTATTAGCCGCACCGGGGAGATCGGTGCATTTTAGGTCTCCATGCCATAAATGGCCATACGGGAAGAATAAATCAATCAGAGCAGCCGGCTGACTCACTGCAGGCGCTTTAGAGCCGAGTGTGGATTCGATGAACGGTCCTTATTTCCCAGAATTACTGGTGTGTACTCTGTGTAGCACAGAACATCTGAATTATTCAAGCACACTTTTTCTTTTTTTTTTCTTTTTTTTTTTCTTTTTTTTTTTCTTTTTTTTTTTTTTTTTTATAAATAAAGAGTTACCGTTTGACCCTGTGTGGGATTTAGAAAGAGTGATTATCAAGTGTGTATGTGTAGTGTTTTTCTCTCTCTCTCTCTCTCTCTCTCTCTCTCTCTCTCTCTCTCTCTCTCTCTCTCTCTGAATGGCAGTGGAGTGTTTTATAATTCCTGACCTTCAGGAGGAAGCACTCAGATGGAGAGAAATACTCCATTAAACAGAACTCTATGCACATTTTCTCTTACCATTCCTGCACTGCACTGTATCCTCACATGCCGAAACTATTTTGGGAATAAAGACCGACACATTTACATGTTCAACTGTAACACTATGTGATATGTTGAGATGTGGGATACAGTTTTGGAAATGCGCTACGTGACCAAAAGTATGTGCACCCCTGACCATCACACCCATGTGTGTTTCTTCCCCAAACTGTTGCCACAAAGTTAGATGCACACAATTGTATAGAATGTCTTTGTGTGCTGTACTATTACATTTTCTCTTCACTGGAGGCCCAAACCTGTTCCAGCATGACGACGCCCCTGTGCACAAAGCGAGCTCCATGAAGACACGGTGTGTGAAGGTT
>CM075002.1:2860997-2865997 GCA_037576825.1 Pangasius krempfi
TTTTTTTTTTTTTTTTTTTTTTTTTTTTTTTTTTTTTTTTTTTTTTTTTTTTTTTTTTTTTTTTTTTTTTTTGTTGTGTTTTTTTTTTTTTTTTTTTTTTTTTTTTTTTTTTTTTTTTTTTTTTTTTTTTTTTTTTTTTTTTTAACCATATTGCAATAGAAACATTATGCAATTTATTTATAAAGTTTGAAACGCCACCACAGCTGAAGTCAGCTCGGGGTGTTCTTCTCAAATCCGAGTTCCTTCCCCGTTTACGCTGTGAAGTGAAATCCGCGAGTGTTAGCTTTAGCTTAATCAACACACAGACGTATGTTTAACTCTAAAACACTGACTGTACAGTTCACTGTTTGAGAAGGAAAGTGTACATCACTCATCCGAGTTAGCTGCCTAGCTTGTTGCTAACAAGCGTCGGATTTCCCACTTCGCCTGTCGAACATGCCGAGGTCGGTGAATTTCCCGCTTAGGATGTAATGCAGCATTACATTTACATAAACTTGTTCATCTGACTTTTCAAACCTGTACCATTTCCGTGTGTCTGTAAGATATTTGATATCTTTGTGATATTTGAAGATTTCTTTGCTATGAGCTCAGTCCTCGGCGAAGTGCTGCCTGTTTATTTTGGCGTTGTTTTTGTTTTTGTTTTCTCCTTCAATCTGTGTGCGCAGTATTTGGGAGCAGCGCAGGTTGTAGGCGGCGTTTATTAGTTTAAGAAGCCTGTGTTTTTCCTTCCTATTGGTTTAAACTTTTAAATTAAATAGCATTTATGGACGTTGTTTTAATTCAAAACGTAAAATTGTGAAAATTTCGAATTAGCCGAATTAATCATGAAAATCTCCCAGCACTAGTCCGAGGCCTCGTTCAGACTAGAAACAGATGTAAACAGCTGTGTGTGTGTGTGTGTGTGTGTGTGTGTGTGTGTGTGTGTGTGTGTGTGTGTGTGTTTCCCTGCAGGGTGCCGTGGTGCTGGGTGAGAGCTCGGTGTGTGAGACAGCAGCAGAGAACAGAAGCGGCGTGTCGAGGACGGAGAGTCTCACCTGTCCACAGGTGCGCTGAAATACACACTACACACACAGCGAAATAAAAATACTCGCTGAGGTTTTACCAAAACCCTGGACTTCTTCATTAAGACCTGGCACAGGGGACAGTGATGTGGACTGTACCAACTGTGAGCTTCAGTTAATTAATTAATTAATTTATTTATTCATCCAGATGCCTGATGCTGAGGGGACGGACGGCTCGGTGTCGACCCTCAGTGTCTCCATGGAGACGAACCTGAGGAAAAGTTACCCGTCTGTCCGACATGTTAATGGGGTCATAAACAGGTCATTCTCATTTTTTAATTATTATATTTTATCGTTATATTTTAACCTTCTATGCACTTTTTTTTTTTTTTAAAGTTATTACATGATAAAGTTTTGACCTGCAAGATCACAGCAGACACAACGTCCTATTTTTATATTTTTACTTAACATGATTTTTCTGAACGTTGTTAGTTGTGTGTTTTACTGAACATTTTTGGGTGTGTGTGTGTGTGTGTGTGTGTGTGTGTGTGTGTGTGTGTGTGTGTGTGTGTGTTTAGTCTGCGTTGTGGTTCTCCGGCTGTGTCCGAGGCGGAGCAGCAGAGGCTGAGTGCTGCAGACTCGAGCTGTGTAGCAGCACGAACTCGACCGCTCATCTCCTGCAGGAGGAGACGCCTGATCCGACCCTGCACTCTGCCTCTCCTCAACAGCAAGGTACTGGGATTCACTGTGTGTGTGTGTGTGTGTGTGTGTGTGTGTGTGTGTGTGTGTGTGTGTGTGCGCGCATGTGCGTGTGTGTATGAGTGAGAGAGAGAGAGATCCAAACCTGCTTTGTAGATGTGTGTGTGTGTGGCATTGAAGTGCTAGAGAATAAAAAGAATGTGAAGGTGACAGGTTTGTGTGTGTGTGTGCACATCAGTGAAGTGTGTGTGTGTGTGTGTGTGCACATCAGTGAAGTGTGTGTGTGTGTGTGCACATCAGTGAAGTGTGTGTGTGTGTGTGTGCACATCAGTGAAGTGTGTGTGTGTGTGTGTGTGTGTGTGTGTGTGCACATCAGTGAAGTGTGTGTAAGGGTGAGGAATGTGTACTATGCTGCAGTGATGACCCTCTAGTGGAAAAACGGTTTAATCCTCTGGATACACACACGAGTGTGTGTGTGTGTGTGTGTCGCAGTGGTGTTCACACACGTTTGTGTAGTTGTGTGTTGAGCGCTCACTGTGTGGTGTGGTTACTAATTTAAACACACAGCTCTCCACGCCCTGTGTCTCGTCTCATCACGTCACTCAGCACACAGTGGGCGGAGTTCTCTGGTGGTGTGACATGATGTCACTTCCTGCACAGTGCCGCACAGTATGATGTAGTGACATCACTTCCTGCACATGTCAACAACACAGCAACAGCAGAGGAGCTTTATGGTCTCGTTTAAGAGAAGAAGCAGCCGGCAAACAGAACTTTCCAGATTTTAAGTCATATGAAGTAAAAAAAAAAAATAATAATAATAATAATTATGGCGTATAATTTTTTTTAAATTATTTTTTGTTTTAGTAAACCACTGGGTTAAAAATGGACACATTTTATTATCTTGATTTCTTCTTTATGCCACACTGTTTGTACAGTATGTAGTACAGTAGAGCGAGATTTGGGACACAGCCCGAGTCACATTTTCAATGATGAGTGATGACTTTTCTTTGGCATCTGTGTTTGACCAATCACTGGTCTGTGCTGTTCCTAGCTCCGCCCACACGCCTCTAAATACCTGTTGTTATTGGGCTCAGAGCTCTATGTAAGCAGTCTGGCCTTCAGTTAGAATAACTGTGTGTGTGTGTGTGTGTGTGTGTGTGTGTGTGTGTGTGTGTGTGTGTGTGTGTGTGTGTGTGTGTGTGTGTGTTGATTATCAGGGTGTGTTGTGTGATTTAATATGTTTTGGTTCATATCTAGTAGTAACACAGTGTAATATCCTGTGCAGTAGCACAGTGTGGATGTGGCACAGTTTCAGCCAATCGGAGCTCACACTGTCATATCCGGGAAAAGTGTGTGTGTGTGTGTGTGTGTGTGTGTGTGTGTGTGTGTGTGTGGTGGGATTACTGAATAACCCAGTTTGAATAGGCTTGAGTAGATGAATCGTGGTTGCCCATAGCAACCTTAGAACTCTCTCTCTCTCTCTCACCCTCCCTCCCCTGTCTCTCACGTTCTGTCCCTTGCTCTCTGACACTCTCTCTCTCTCTCTCTCTCTGTCTGTCTTGTCTCTCTCTTTCTCTCTCTCTCTCTGTCTTTCTCTCTCTCTCTCTCTCACCCTCCCTCCCCCGTCTCTCACGTTCTGTGTCCCTTGCTCTCTCTCTGTCTGTGTGTGTGTCTCTCTCCCTCTGTGTCTCTCTCTCTGTCTCTCTCTGTGTCTCTCTCTCTGTCTCTCTCTCTCTGTCTGTGTGTGTCTCTCTCTCTCTCTCTGTGTCTCTCTCTCTCTCTCTGTCTGTGTGTCTCTCTATCTCTCTCTCTGTGTGTCTGTCTCTCTCTCTCTCTCTCTCTCTCTCTGTCTGTCTGTCCGTCCTCTCTCTCTCTTTCTTGGTCTGTGTCTCTTGCTGTCTGACTCTCTGTCCACCCCCCCGGTCTCTCCCCCTCTCTCTGTCTTGTCTCTGTCTTCTCTCTCTGTCTGTCTGTCCTCTCTCTCTCTCTCTCTCTCTCTCTCTCTCTCTCTCTCTCTCTCTCTCTGGGACGTCTTGCTGATGAGTCTGTGAAGCAACATGTGAGTGATTCTTCCACATACACTGGAATGTGAACGTCATCAGGAAATGAAAGCTGATATCAGACGCAGATGAGAGAGAAGTGTAGAAGCGGTTTAATCTGAATAACCCGATGAAACACTCGCTGTTCACTGCTTCATTTCACACACTCTCTGTAGTTATTTTTACGTTTAGACTTGTGTTTTAAACACAACCTGTTGGCGAAAGATGTCTGAGAAACACACACACACAGAAAGGCTGATGTTAAATAGTGTGTAGTCAAGTTGTAGGGAAAGTGTGTGTGCCTGTGTCTCATCTGCAAAACTTGAGAGAGGGAGAACACTTTGAATGTGTGTGTATGAGCGAGAGAGAGAGAGAACACTTGGTGTGTGTGTGTGTGTGTGTGTGTGTGTGTGTGTGTGTGTGTGTGTGTGTGCGCGAGCGAGAGAGAGAGAGAGAGAGAGAGAGAGAGAGAGAGAGAATGACGTGGTTCTGTGGAATGTGCTGAGCGTGGAAGATTTAATCCAAAGACAAAATAAACATGTTGGGAAAATATTCAAATGATGACAGATCTAAAAGTCCTAATCACTTGTGTCACTGTGTGTGTGTGTGTGTGTGTGTGTGTGTGTGTGTGTGTGTGTGTGTGTGTGTGTGTGTGTGTGTCTAGGCACAGACTGGCCGGTGGTGTGGCTGTGATGTCAGTGGTCAGTGTGTGATGTGCTGTAGTCATCCTGCTGCTCCGTCACACACTCTGTATCAGCGCCCCCTGCTGGACAGACTGGCTCAGCTCGACCCCTGCGTCCACCCCGTCCTCTCCTTCACCGACGGTCAGCACCGCTCTCTCTCTACCTCTCTCTTTACCTCTCTACCTCTCTCTTTACCTCTCTACCTCTCTCTCTACCTCTCTCTTTACCTCTCTTTTTACCTCTCTCTTTACCTCTCTTTTTACCTCTCTACCTCTCTCTTTACCTCTCTTTACCTCTCTCTTTACCTCTCTACCTCTCTCTTTACCTCTCTCTCTTTACCTCTCTACCTCTCTCTTTACCTCTCTACCTCTCTCTTTACCTCTCTACCTCTCTCTTTACCTCTCTGTTTACCTCTCTACCTCTCTCTTTACCTCTCTACCTCTCTCTTTACCTCTCTCTCTTTACCTCTCTACCTCTCTCTTTACCTCTCTCTTTACCTCTCTACCTCTCTCTTTACCTCTCTTTTTACCTCTCTCTTTACCTCTCTTTTTACCTCTCTCTTTACCTCTCTACCTCTC
>CM075002.1:2878704-2903917 GCA_037576825.1 Pangasius krempfi
TGACGTACAAACATTTTTCTGTAACATTTAATGTCGTGCTGGAAAACTAACGTTCGGAATCGAAAATGTTTTTGTACTGAATCGATAATGTAGACGTCATAAAACAAACATCTATAACAAAGTTTATACTAAAAAAAAAAAAAAAAGGTGCCTAAGACTTATATATAACATTCGCACGCCTCTAGTGTGGAGATGAAGACCAGAGGAAACTACGCCTACAAGGAGGCTCAGTAAAGTAAGTGTGTGTAATAATGTAAGTGTTCAACAGTGTTTAAAGAGTGAAGTAGTGACGTGTGCCTCTGACCCAACACTCTGACATTAGACAGAACTGATCGAATTGTGCTGTGAAAGATTTCACTTAAAAATCTATTAGCAATCCTGTACAGAATATAATAACAATAATAACAATAATGATAATAATAATAATGATAATAATGATAATAATAATAATGATAATAATGATAATAATAAAAACATTTAGACACAAAACAGAGACTCATCAGAAAAACCAATTCTTGCTCTAACTTTTGTTTTGCATGTAATGTCTTTGCAGTGAAGACACAATGAGATCATTTAGCTAACTTTGGGAATTCAGAGTCTGAAAGCGAACCCATTACTGAGTGTTAACATCAGTCAACAGTCTGTTATTATTCATCATAAAAACTAGCAGTGTAGTGCAGACTGACGGAGTGATGGTGTATCTTGAGAGAAGTATGTCAGTCTGGGGAGGTTTAAACACACACACACACACACACACACACGCACACACACACAGAGCTGAGGACACATGAGAGAGGGGGTTTAATACCGACTTTATTTCCAAATCCAGGTTCACAGCAGCGAGAGTGAGTGTAAAGTAACTGATAAAACGCACAACTACAGTGAGGACAATCACAACCATTAAGCTCAGAGTGGACTGGAAAACCGCAGCGCAGAGAGCGAGAGAGTGCGCTTTCCCTGTCGAGTTCACACGATCAAACCCATCAGCCTGCTTTACACAACTAGTACACACATGCTTGCTTTTTTTCATGATTTTAGAGCATTAGTGCTGATTTAATAATAAGGACGTTCAGCAGGTGATGTAATGTTGATGTACAGAGATACCTCTCCTTATGAGAGTTGGGGCTTTAATGATTTTTCTCACAACGCATGATCAATTTTAAGCCTAAAGAGTTAAGCCATTTTCGCTTCTATCACCTTCTAACACCTCCGGTGTTCTGAGGACTCTTGGTAAAAGCTTTAGACAGTATATATATATTTTTTCCCTCTATCATCTCTTTTTATTTGAATTTTTAAACATAATATTGTGTATGAACAGTTAAAGGAACAGCTGGATCAGATAAAGGCCTCAGCGTACACCATGTGGCTTACGGAAAAATGGAAAATATGACATCGTGCACAAGGCAAGTGCCCAAATCGAACCAATTCATTCCAAGATGGATGACTTTGTGGCAATCATCTTCCTGTAATTGTGGAAATTGTCATATTTTAACAGCGCCACCTGCAGGATTGGCGCACTCGTACGTGATGACCAATACGAGACCGCTGAGGTTTCCGCATTAAGTACGCTGAGACCTTAAGTCATGTTCAATGTCTCAGGTTTGCTTCTTAATTTTTTTTTTTTTTTACTAGAGCTACGAGGATAACATAGCTAACAAATAATAGAAGACTAGAAGCCACCAGTTTATCACTCACCTTTAAGCACTCAATCTCAAATCACGAAGCAAACTTAACACACCAAACACGTCTTGGCTGACTGGGGCGCTTTTCATTTTTGCCTGAAATGTCAGTTTCATATTCACCCAAAATTGTCACCAGTTCCAGTTTTGCCTCCGTGGTCACTTTAAACGTGTGAATCATCAGAGGGAAAGAAGCGGCTCACGGTAACGTTGATACTCATTCACATCCTTGTTATTTTTTCTTTTTTTAATATCAAAAGGGAATAAAGCTGAGGTGCATTGAAGATATAAAAAAGGTAATAAATATCAGGAAATAAAAACAGGACCAATGCATTCTTTTCTAACACGTCTCACGTCTACAAGAACACTATTGACAAATGCTTAGTTTGGATTTTTGCATGATTTTGTTTTTATTCTTTCATTCTCAGGTTGGTTTCAGTGCGTAAGAGGAGTTCAGCTCTGTGTGTAAAGTTAAGCAGTAGGTGACGAGTTGAAGCAGATAAACGTCGACCACTACACCAGATTTGTCTTTAATCAAGGCATCTTTTAGAACAGGTTTATAGCAGCTCTGCATGTTTTCTGTTGCATTTTCTTTTCCCAAATCAAATCCTCAGCATTCACTATTTACATTTATCCGAGTTTTAGTGAGCGAGGAAAAGGGAGGCACTTTTTTTTTTTTTTTTAAACTGAACTGTCACTCACATTTCCGCCGTGTATCACACATCATTACCTTTATCACTACTGATTATTCATCGGGACTTGTAATATTCATCTAGCGCGTTATCGGATATGGTGAAACTGGACCAGTTTTATGTTCACACACTTGTTGGAGCCGGATTACATGCAAAGACGGTTCATGAGGCAGAGCGATGCATTTTTTTTTTTTTATATAAATATTTAAGTTTAAAGAGGAAAGGAGTTAAACAGCATAACATCCATCACCAATATAAAGTGAACATTTTCTGATTTTTGACTTTAAAGGAGTATTTGTATCTACGAGCTGCTGCTGTAATCATAAAGACTGTCCTGAAGCTCCTCCCAGGACTTTTATTCACAATCTGCTCATACTGAACATCCTGTAAACACACTTAGTACTGTTTGTCTTTACTCTTCTACACCTGTACACTGTAATGATTTAATGATATTATCGCACTATCTGGTGTCCAGGTTCCTTCAGGTCGTATTTTTCATGGTCCACTGTCACCTCTGGATTTCTGTAAAGCTGCTTTGTAACAGATAAAATAGAATTCAGACAAAATATGACATGTACACAAGGTTTCCTCTTCGTTTTCAAATGTAGTTGATCGGTTAGGTCATGTTTGTTGTCTGAAGATAACTACTGGAGCTACAAAGGGAAACTTCCAGCTACCAGTTTGTCTAAATAATCCCCACATCATACGTTCAGCAGAATAGCTAAAAGTCTGACATTGAGATGAAGCATTGGATTTAAAAAAAAAAAAAACAGAACAGTGTGTGATTTAATATTATTAGCCATGTATTAATAATATTAATACTATTAGTCATGCTCTTTGGGTGGTAGGAGCATCATGTCTTCTCTGTCAATCACAGTGACACTCACCGATCACAGGTATCTGTGAGCTCAGGTATGTGGAAGAGGGCAGACGGTGCTTTACTCTGAGTGTGTTACGCTGCCCTGTGACACAGCATGACTTCACGTCTCTAACTTCACGTCTCTTGGAGGAAGCATGTGATAGCCTTCACCCTCCTGATTAGCAGCTGTCATGTGATAGGGGAGAGCATTGGCAGGTGAAAACAGAGGGGGAAAAACCCACATAAACAACTCCACAAAGCCGACTCAGTGGTGTGTGAGGGTTTCGATTTAGATTTACAAGCTTCCGTTTCTTGTCAGCTACATCAGCAAACTTCAGACAGCAAAAAAAAGGAAGAAAGAGGGAAGAGGAAACCTTTGTTTACGTTTCATTTTTGGTCAATATTTTCTGTAAGGTTTGATTTTAAACTAGAACAGATGAGCATATTTTATCACTCGAGGTGTGATCTAACTCAGATGTTATTTGTCATATTCAGTCATGTGGAATAATGTGTTTATTAGAGCAGCTCATCATCAGCACATGGGTGATCACTAATGTTCAGGATGTGGAGTGACTCAGTACGTACGCTAAAAGGAGGAAAATGAGTACTTATTTGTTTGTAATGAATCTTAATTGATTACTGATTCACTGAACTGTACAAAGAAGATATGAAGTATAAAGCTGTCTGTGTGTGTGTGTGTGTGTGTGATAAGTTTTTATATTACAGTACAGCAAAATGCACGAATGCACATTTGAGGCTGAAGACAGGCAAATTTCACAGGTAACTATTCACACTCAGAAAATTAGTGAACTTTTTTGTACTGAATTCTGATAAGGTTGTAAACTGTACAGAGATCGCGTGAAACGTTTATCTGTGAGAATATTCTGTAGACTAAGAAGCAAGGCTGCACTGTACGCTCTTCAGTCACTGTCAGACCTGCCAACCCTCAAGAAGAATCATGTGAAGTCCTCCATTGTACAAATTTTAACCATTTTCCTTTAATTTTCGTTTCATTTTCAGTTTAATTATACCAGTTTCTAGACATATCAAGCTTGTTCCATTGGCAAATAATTGCTCTAATTTTATTTATAATTTCAAACTGGAAGTGTGTGAAATCATCTAAAAACAGGCTGAATGATCGTATTTGATTTACAATAATCTCATATTAGGAAATATTGCATACATTTATCTATATTCAATATATGTTGACATGCTAAGATTTTTTTTTTTGCAGTGTAATAAATATAGTAAATTGACGCCGAACATACACGGATAGGTTTTATTTCACGTTAATGAACTCAAAGCATTCTCCTTTTACCCTGACAGAAACTGAATCGAGTCGAGAGCACCAATCAAAACGTTACTACTAGCGTGATATAGGGGAGGGGGCGGGGCTAAAACACTTAGGCAACTGTCAATCATTCCAGAGTCACATGTCGATTTGCTCTGCCGTTTGGAGAGAAAAGAAGGACTTTTTTTTGTGTATTTTATTTGAGTGGAAGCTCAATTTTAAACACTGAGTTCCCATGCAAAATGCGTAAAGGTTGGCAGGTCTGCGATAACGATATCAGCTTTTGCGAAGCTGGTAGTGAGCCTGCAACATGGAAAAGATCCACAACTTTTTAAATTGTTATTTATTTATTTATTTATTTTTTGTTGTCTATTGAGCACTTTGACCTCCACACAAGTTTTCTGTTGTTGTGTTACTCCAAAAAAAGAAACCCAGACTGATGTTTAATGGTGACAAGCCACCGGTTTATCAGTTTGTTGTATCGTAATGTAACTGTGACGTGTTTTTATCTATTTTGCGCAGCCCTAGTAATAATAGTTACAGCATCTGTTGTGCATGAATGCAAATTTCACATGTTCACTGGTTTATGCATTAGGAAACTAGTATATTATTGTAACTCATGTTAACCCTAACAATATTCCCGTTTGATTGCAAAGCTTCTGCTATATATAAAACACCGCTGTGTGTGTGTGTGTGTGTGTGTGTGTGTTTAGCCTGGTTTGTATATTTTATAGTCTGACAGCATGATAATGTGCATGAATTCTGCGGCGAACATGTGGATAATTGTCAGGATGCCAACAAATCGCTTAGTCATTCTCAAAGTCGGCTTTAAATGCCGTCTCAGTGCTTCCTGGTAGCTCGTTTTGGCTTGTTTTCTCCCTCACAGTCCAATTTCAGGTAGTATCTATTAATATATTTAAAAGAAAATTACAAATCCCTACTAGTGAAGGTAAAACGAATTAATAAAGGGTGATGATGGGGAAGATGAGGGGGAAGCTTTCACAATAAGGCAACTAAGCACAGAGAGAGAGAGAGAGAGAGAGAGAGAGAGAGAGATGGCAAAGTCGGCGTACGGTATAAAGAGGACGTTTTAGCATTGTGGATGGGCTTCTACGTGCTGTGACTGACCAAACGGATCAATACAGCACCGTATGAGTTCAATTAATCAGACAGAACAGGACAATAACATTATTAATTATCAGTCCCTTTGCAGTCAACAACCAAAATTCATGGAGAAATCCAGCAAGCACCTTTTTTTTTTTTTTTAACAGACTGAGGTGAAATGCTTGTTTTTTAATAATTTTTTTAAACTTTTTTTTTTTTAAATTGCCATGTTACAGCCTTGCTTTTGTCTCGATGTGGAGGTGGTCGAGGCGCAGCAGGAGGTCGAATCACAGGCCCTGTTTAGCGAGTGAAGCGGTCACCTGGTCTGCGAGTGTGGACAACTGCGGTGATTCGCTCATGTTGATGCTGCCAGAGGAGGAGACTTTGCTGAGGGGGCGGGGTGAACCCTCTGCCGACACGGAGGGGGATTTAACCACGATGTCCGCTCCGTGGTCAGTGCGAGCCTTCGCCTGCTCACGGAACATCAGCTTGTGAGACTCAATCTGATGGAGAAGAGGACGAAACATAATTACAGAATACAGGCCAAAAAAAAAAAAAAAAAAAAAACCACCAGGAAAATCAGCAGCCTGTAATCCAGAAACTCGTAAATTCAAGTTAAAACAGTAAAAAAAAAAAATATATATATATATATTATAAAATATAAAATAAATGTGTAGCTATGTTAACGTAGGGGGTGGGTGGGTGGTGGTATGTTGCTATGACAGAAGATAAGACAATCTTAAATATCTGTAAAAATAACTTTCTTCTATGCTGCAAGACAAAAACTATAGTTTCCAGACTTTTTATATACCACAACGAGACCTGCCCTTTAACTGTATTAAGATCAGAAAATCAGAGTTTCTACGTTGTTCTGTAATGACTGAACTGTTCAGTGCTATTCTAGCACTTTCTGTAACTGTGTAGTTAAATGCTCACACTGCTGCTGCACCGTTTACGGTATTTAATATCATATTAGCCTGGTGCTACCAGTCAAACCACAGCACCAGGCGGTAAATTAAAGGCAGGACCATCCACTAACAACCAGCAAAAAGAGATCTGAGTGACGTGAGGTGAAAAACCGTTGATGTAATTGCCTCTTTTTTTCCCTCTCGTGAAGACAAAAAAAATGTCATTTTGTTGAGACTTTCCCATGTCGGGAAACTTAAAGTTACAGCTCTGACTGTTAGAAAGCGCTGACACTGGAGACTCCTTCCATACACGTTAAATTAATGTCTCCGTACAGAAAACTATATCACCATGTCGACGATTATGTTTCTCTTTTTATCCATGTAAGTCCCTGTGCATGAGTTGTTACTATAGAAACGATAACGTGCTTGAACGGGCGTATTAATGTTAATATAAAGCTGCGATTTGAAGCAGGAGTAGTTTTACAGACAATTAATCGACACCTTCTGACCAATCAGAATCAAGAACTCAGCATCGCCATGGTATTGATCATATTCAGTCTTATGTTTCAGACGTCAGTGAGTGTGCGTCCTGCGTTAGCTACAGAGGCAACATAAAAGGTCAGAACATTTATTCTGACTCTAACTGTGTTAACATTTAACGTGATTTTTTTAAAGAATGTAGGCTTGCAAGGTGAAAGAAACATCTGTTTTCTGTTTACATAAAACCCCGGATTATTCAGAGTGTGATTGTTATGACGATATTTAGTGAAAATAATTGTGGTTTCAGCGGTTATCCTGCAGCTCTAGGTTTGGCTGCTGATAGAGTTTAATGAGGAGAAAGGCCTCAGTGGCTCGTACACTTACTGGAGTGGTTCGGCTTTAGGGCACTGACTTCCCCACACAGGGGGTCAGAGAGTGAGTCCCCATTTGGGTGGACGGAGGCACTTGAAGGCCCCGACTCTGCTTCCTTCCCCTTCTCTCTCTACAGCCATGAGAACATTCACCACAGGGGGCGGGGTTACAAACAAAGTTAAACGTCAAAAGTTAAATGTCAACAAAATGAGACCGAACAGAAAGAACTGGTGAGTAACCGAAAGCTAAAGAAATTTAAAACGCAGAGTTCTGGACAGCAGTGAATAAGAAGAAGAAGAAGAAGAAGAAGAAGAAGAAGAAGAAGAAGAAGAAGAAGAAAAAAAAGACGAATAATGATGAACCCAAAGCAGAAAAGAGAGGAAGGAAGCTACAGATGGAGGACATGACTGAGAAAGTGTGTGTGTGTGTGTGTGTGTGTGTGTGTGTGTGTGTGTTAGAGAGAAGACGAAGGAAAGCAAGACACCACGCAGCTCATTGCTCCAATAAACACCACCGCAGGTTTGGCTCAGTGTGTGTGTGTGTGTGTGTGTGTGTATACATCTCTCTGTGGTTTACAACATGATCAGTAAGAGTGTGTGTGTGTGTGTGTGTGTGTGTGTGTGTGTGTGTGTGAGGGATTTGGTTGTGGGGGATTCGCTTAGAGAGAACTCGTTATCCATCTTCAAACCAAAGAATAAAACGATAAACAATACTTTAAGCACAGAAGAAATAAAATCAAAACAAGTCTGTGCTTGTTCCTGTTGTTGGATATCGGCCTTATCGTGTGTTTCAGCACAATAAAATCCTGGAGAGTGTCGCTGAAATGTTCTGAACTTAAATGTTTTTTTGTCCCTTTGGGTGAAAAACCTTACGCATTCTATGTAGAACTCTAAGTCTTTTCATATCTATCTATCTATCTATCTATCTATCTATCTATCTGTCTATCTATCTGTCTGTTTAGTTTATATATCACCCTTTATATATCTAACGTGGCTTTACAAGAACACTAGGTAACACCACTGAAAAAATAAAGTGTTAAGTGTGAAAGTGTGAAACACACT
This sequence comes from Pangasius krempfi, assembly GCA_037576825.1. Classification (NCBI taxonomy): domain Eukaryota; kingdom Metazoa; phylum Chordata; class Actinopteri; order Siluriformes; family Pangasiidae; genus Pangasius; species Pangasius krempfi. The sequence continues at coordinate 2,887,151 of CM075002.1, forward strand.
CGTCCTTAGCAACACCAACAATCTAGTTGGTTATCTGATGATTTATTCTGCCGTGTTATTTGTTCTGTTGGATACACACTCACGTGTGCTTGCTAACGAGCTCGCAAAAATATAACGTGACCTGTAGATGAGGTTATATAATGTCTGATCCTGTGGTCTACACGCTGATCCCGGCTGTGATCCCTCAGGCCTCCTCTGAACTTCACTGGAGTTAATAAAGTACCTAAGGGAACGACCCTTGAGACGACTCCCGGGATTTAACCCGAGGGGAGGTGGAGAGGGAGAGTCGATGTCAGAACAATCTGGACCGCAGCCCAACACATAAAAGACGGGTGAGGGAGAGGTGTAGTAAGCTGCTACGCTAGAGGAGGACAGAGAGACGCCTGCAAGCAGGAGATGTGATGTGATAGTATTAGCGTTAACACACGTCTAGTGTGTAGCTTTTGTTAGTTACAGCTGTAGTTGTTATTGTGGAGTTTCGCTAATGTAACACCAGGGAATCAAACACAGAGTATTATTTCCATGTCATTCATTTGGGCGTGAGTCTTGTTTATTTTCTTCATTAGTTAAGCGTGCAGCGTGTAAACAGGAGCCTACCTTCTTGTTTCCGCCTTTGGCCACGTGGCCGATGTTGTCCAGAGATCCCACTTTCGACTGAGCTTTAAACTCCAGCTTCTCTGATTTGATCTCCACGTTTCCGCCACCTGCAGTCAAGAGTGCACATCAGTTTAAAAACACAAACAAACAAATCCCAAAAAATACGCCTCACACGAATCCGATCATGCAAATATCTGTTTTTTTTTATTTGTACAACACATGTGCATGAAGTAAAATTGCCCAGAATATAACATGCAAATTCTGGCTATAATTAATTCTGCAGCACCTGTTGGATTGCAACAACAACAACAACAACAACAACAACAAACTTGTACTGATAAGGAAAGCGTTCATGTGTAGGTCACGGGTAGTCTAACTACTAATTACGTACTGTATATAAATATGATTCTCATTTCGGTCACCAATGATTTATGAAGGTCGCTATTAAAGGCAGAACAATAGACATATTTGAAAAAAAGGGCTTTGATGATTGCAGCTATAATTATTATTTATAAGCACCAGAAACAACAACAGGCTGATTTGTAAGCGTTCTTTCACACTACACTTTTTAAAAAAAAACAAAAAACAAACAAACAAAAAAAAACGGCTCACGCGATGTGCACACTGTAACCATAACAACACTCTTACCAGTCCTAGCTAGTATCAGCTAACTAACTAGCCTAGCCTGCTCTCTAGATTCGATTTGTTATCGCAACATTGTCATATCGACAAGAACATATGATGTGAAACATCAAAAATTTCCTAATATTCGCTCACTGACAAAAATTTTCACCACCATGTTTGTTTTCTTGTTTGCTCTCCAACTTGTGACCTGATTGGTCGGGAGTTTAAAAAGCATTTGATGTCACTCAGAGCATTTCTGGAAACTTTTTCCACTTCTGAAAGCTGCAACATGAGCTAAATAAACACAGGCGCCAGAGATTTTAGGAAGTGACCAGTTTCCACCCACCTTAAATCACCTTATGGCTGTGTCCCACAGATTACATTTAAATATACACATTTGCTTGCAATTGAGGGGGAAAAAAAACGCTGTGTGTGAAAGCACCATGAGAGTGCTCACTGTCTGGTTAAATACAGAGTGTCCCAAAATGATCTTTATCGCTATGATATTAAATAAAAACTTCTATTAGCACACTCATAGAATTACCAATCAAAGAAGGTTTGTGTGTCAAAGACCTTCGATGTTTTTTCTTAAAGTAACAAAGACAGAAACGTTCGATGCGAGCACCGCAAGCGATGCGCAAAACATCCTTCAGATCACGAAATGTTCTTGTAGAACTTGGTGTTCAGAAAAACCTAATGTGTTTCTCTGTCTAATGGGGACAAACCCAGTGCTGGCTGACTTTTATTCCTCAAGTGGTGTGTTCATTTCTAAACTGAAATGACTGCCAGCGTCGGGCTCTTTTACCTGGTTTATGGTGGATGTTGGCCTTCGAGCCGCACTTTGACTGCACGTTGCTCAGATCCATCTTTTTGTTCACAATTTGAACCTGGACACAATGAGAGTCAATGAGGTGAGAGGATGCAACTGGTAGAATTCACTACCATGTTATAACTATAGGGCGCATTCAGACATTTCCTCTGCCACTCTCTTCCAGGTGCAACAAGAACATCGTTTTGAGTCTTGCTAAACTTACCTTTCCGCCCCCAGGTTGATGTTTGATGTTCTCAGTGGAACCGATCTTGGATCTGACGTTTTTCAGGTCAGGCAACGGCGCGACAGGGGCAATGGGGGCGCGGGATCTGAGAGAGCCGGGAGATTTGGGTGGAGTGCGCACCACTGCCACCTTCTTCACCTGCTGCCCAGGTGTGCTGCTGCGACTGGACGGAGATTTCGGGGTGGCAGGGCTGCTGCAGCCACTACGATCAGGAGTCTTAGGAGATTCGGCTGCTGGAAAGCCACGAAAACGCCAATTATTCATCATAAGCATCATAGATATGATATGATACTACTGGTTAAATGTTATTGTGGGCACATCAAAACATGTCACGTATCTTAATATATAATGGTTAACGTTATTACAAATATTTAAATTTAGTGATTAGGTTTATTTTTTATATATTTGAAATTCACATTAGACGGGATTGCTTCTCCTCAGTTTGGAGTTACTTTCGTTTTTTTTTCTCGTTCAGGCCTGCTCGCAAACAAAAAAAATCTAAATTATCAAAAATATCCAATAATAAATCACATTTAAGGCTGAAATACTTTTTTTTTTGTTGTTGCTGTTGACGGAGCTGACGTGAAGCATGTTAGCTAGATAAATCTTCTGGACCTGGAGATTTAATTCTACTGGAGAAACCCACTGGATGTTGCCGCACTTGAATTTTCATCAAACAGCCGTAAAATTTTGAATAATCGGATTTTTCTGCTTATTACATACTTTGTACATACACCTTTACCTTAAAGAAACCCATAAATGAACCAAGATATGTTTTTTTTTCATAAACATGTAGCAACATTTAAAAACACGAAGTGAGAACATGAATGCATTTTCAAAACATACACAAATTTTTGTTACTGATAATGAAGAAGAACGTACACACAATGTTTTAAAGGTATAAATTAAATCTTCTGACCTTCATTTATATACAAACTTAATTTGTATACAAACTTTGTCAATCTATTGTATATGGCCATTAACAGAAACCTTTTCTTGTTTATTATAGTTATATATATATATATATACGGTATATGCATACAGCTTTGCGGTAGGAACCGAGATGAACCAGTGTATGAACACAGCACAACACAGATTTAACCGAAACTGGAGTCTATGTTTATGGTTCACTAGAGTAAGTCGAGTGAAAACAGAAACTCTAAAGAGGACCTAGGGGTAAAAAAATGCAACTCACCAGGGATTTTAGTGCCAATTCCCTGAGGTTTAGTCTTCGTCTTAGCATCACCGGCCTACATATGAAATAAAAAATGAAACAAAATCAGCATGCAGTAGGACTCATGGCTGGAATTGTTCCGTCTGTTCAGCATTTTTTGAGATAAACAGTACTGATGTATTTCTAAACCAACCCATCTGAAGTTTGATTTCCGGCTTATTTCATATATCATCCTTTAAATAAACTCTTGGGGAACTCATGAACAGCGTCAATGTGCCATTCAAATGTCCAAACTCAAACAGAGCAGAGAGGTGGACAGGGCAGTGAAAGGTCACAGGGTTCTGATTACTCACTGTGGCTCTGGACTCCTTGGCTCCTGCAGTGTGTGGTTTAGATTTTAGAGAAGCGGCTCTGGCTGAGGCACAAACTGGGGCAGAGGGAGAAGCGGAGGCGGAGATATGTTTGGATGGGGGCACTGGGATTGATGAGGCTCGTTTAGTGGTGGAGTTTAGTCTAGCTTTGCCTGGTGTGGATGTGGAAGGGGTCTTTGTGTGTCATTGAGAATGAGAGGGAACACAAAAGAAGTGTTAATATAAAGTGAATATAAAAGAGCACAAACAGAGAACTCAAAGTTATAAATGTTATGAGACAATGAGAAAATGATATAAAGCCAGTAAATTAAGGTTAAAACTGAAAACAATGGACAACAGAAGTTACAAGGGGTTAATGCATAAATGACTCCAAAAAAAAAAAAAAAGATGAATTCTCCCATTCTCAGAGCTTAACATTTTAACCGTCACCTTTTACCACAGGTTTTAAGGTACTATGGGCACATTGACACACACCAATGTCAGCCCTCTCTCAGCACGGCGACCTTTCTTTTACTTCTAGTGCAGTTATTGGTTGGTTGCCCTATTGTGTTTACCTGTTCTGTGTCACATCCTTGATTAATTTGTCCATTTGTTTCCTGTTGTTTTTTAATATCTTTGTGAAGTCTTGTCCAGTGTATTGTGCCTGGTATTTATTATGCTACCTACATAGTAATTAACCTCCAGGCTGAACCATAATGTATCTCAACGAACTGTATTAACGGGCCAGTATCAGAGCACTAACTTGTATTAGCTCAAACCTTCTTGGCTTCTTTAATTGATTTATATTCTGCCCATCTCCTTAATCTTCCTAATGTCCTAACATCCAAAGGAAACAACAAACCTGGACATTTGATGGATGAACGTTAGTATCGGCTTGGACTCACTGATTACAATCATTCTGTGTGAGTGTCTGTAGATGTTAAAAGTGCATTTAAGAAGAAGCCTTTATTTGTCATATATATAAATATATGTGTAATATATATATATATATATATTACAGCACGGTGAAATTCTTTTCTTCGCATATCCCAGCGTGTTAGGGAGTTGGGGTTTGAGAGCAGGGTCACAGCCATGATACAGAACCCCTGGAGCAGAAAGGGTTAAAGGCCTTGCTCAGTCAAGGGCCCAACACTGGCAGCTTGGTGGTGCTGATGCTAGGGCTTGAACCTTCAACTTTCTGCTCAGAAACACAGAGCCTTAATCATTTAGCCACCACTGCCCACCACTAAGGGAATCAGATGTTCATACGGACACGTTATTGTCAGAATAAATAACTGATATTTTTTCTGAATTACTCAAATTACAAGCCAGTCAATAAGAAGTCTAAAATCTGTCGGAAATCATAAGTTTTGAAGTCTGATTCGGGTCAGAATTCAGTAAAATTAGGGACTGAAGTCCAACTCAAGTTGTGAGTCTGAGAATCAAGTTCTCATCCTATGAATTTCCATCCAGGATTTGATGCCATTTGACTTTTGACACCAACTTAAAGATTAAATATTTAATGGGCTAAAGATTTTTTAAATGTGAAATCGTAATATAATACATTCCAAATAGTACCTGTCATGTGAAACCTGGATCATTTAATACCTTTAAACACAACATACATAATCCACCAGCACTTTACCTTTTTATCAGCTGCTGCTGCTGCTCCAGGCTTGGCTGTTTATAGAGATAATGAGCAGATTAATAAGTCCAAGTTCATGTTATCAGCACTGTATTCAAGTTGAAGAATGCAAAATTACTTGAGCTCTGCAAGGCCAAACTAATTACAAAGTGCATTTGATTTAATGGTGTATTAATGATATACTTTAAACTCTGGCTGCAACTCTATCTGCATTCTGATGACCTGGAAGACCAATGATGTGACATTTGTCTGTTTTTAACCTTTAAAATAATGCGTTAAATCCCTTTATGTAAGTCTAATCAGATTTGATTGAATGTAAGTTTAATCAGATTCGCTTTGGGAAAGTTGCAATGAAAACTTCCCTCTCATTTTAAAAGCGCTATTTGTTATTTTGAAAAGTATTTCCAGACCTATGATGATACTCCAATTGCACTTCGCCTCATAAGTAGCTGAAGACGCTAAAAATTACAGACTGCATCTTTAAAATTACCCATATTTTTTTCCACATCACACGTGGATGGTCCCTCCTACCTAAAGATATCGCTATACTTTTTGCTTAGACGAGAGACAAGGTATAATTTTAGAGAAAACGAACAACCGCAGACAACATCACGCAGTTATGCATACACACATAACAGTATTCCGAGGCCTTAAGAGAGAATGTTCTGGAAATACTGATTTGTTTTACAATATTCTTATAATGTTACTTCCAGTTGCACAAAAACTGACATCATAAAAACTTTGTGCTAAGGTATATACAACTAAAAGTGTTGCGAGGAGGTTGTAGAAATGTTTGCAAATATTATGTAAAAACATCCTCAGAACACAAAATTCAGAACAACCTTCTGCTAGCGTAAATTTTGAAACTGACCTGCTTCAGCTGATTGAGATTACGCTTACATAGTAACAAGATATTTTGAATTAACCCTAATTCATATAGTTCACGTAAGTCAGATAAACTACTTAGCATATAATTGACATCTGTAAACCTGTGAACAATTTGTCTGAAGTAAAAAAAAAATCAACTTAGACAAGGATAATGTGATAAGATAAGATAGATAAGATAATAAGATAATGTGTCTGTGTGTGGTGAGAGAAGGACGTGATACACATAATACTTTAACGACTGTCAGTGATGCACCACAGTCAACAATCATGCAAAAGTGACATGCAAAAAGGAGGGTACAGTGAAAACAGTGCCAGCAACACAAATAATGCTCAGAGTTAGTCACAGACACCAACAACAGTCACGAAAGGGAAGGAAAGACAGATCACAAAGAGTCACAAAGAGAGAGAGAGAGAGAGAGAGATTTAGTGGCTACAAGCAGTCCGTTTCTTCAACCGAACACTCGTTTTGATTGGCGGTGTACGCTTATCAGAAAGGGCGCTGCTTAGCTTAGCTGAGCTTAGCTACTTGACAATAAAAAAGAAGATCTGTGGAAGAAAGAAAGAAAGAAGGTGGTTTAGGGGGGGTTGAGGAAAGGAAGGAAAAACAGACCTTTGGACGGGGCGCTTGTTTTTCGCGCTGGCGCGGCGTCTTTTGAGGGGACTTTCTCGAGTTTTGTGGTGGATTTGGGGGCAGGGGTTGCACCGACTGCAGCAATGGGCTTCTTTGCTTTTTTAATGGCAGCATCTTTAACAGGTACTGTTTTTGCTGGTGCTGCTCTAATTGGTTCTGGAGGACAGGGTTCACCAGCATCAAATTCAACATCAGCAACAGCGGCTGCTGCTTCTTCTGGTTGGGCAACAGGCTCGGCGCTTTGTGCTGCTTCAACAGTAGCAATGAGATCTTCGTCAGTTGTCTCCAGGTACTTCTCTGGTTTGTCGTCTTTGGAATCCTCAGGTTTGGTTTCTACCTCTGGTTCCATCTTGGGTACTATGACCTCCTGCTGAGCAGTAGGAATACTGATCACTTCCACTTCCTGTTCTTGCACTGGTTCATACTCTTGGGCTTCGATCTGGTGGTCAGTGATGGGTGACTCCTGGGTGTGATCAGGAGCAGTACTAGGGGAGAAAGGGGAACCAGGGTCAGCCCTGCAGGAATCAGGACTTTTGCTCTCTGGGGGAGTCTTATCAGAGCCATTTTCCCAGCGGTCAGGGGTTCCCTGATGAACGATCTCGGATTCAGTGTAGTCAAATGACAGGCCTCGTTTCTTTGCTTCATCTGGAGTCATATGGGGTTGGGATAGCATGTTGCAGGGCTTAATGTCAAAGCTTTCTTCTTTCTGTGGTGACACATCTGGGACAACAGTGCTGTGGACTGGAAGAACTACTTCTGGTTTATCTTGCTCTTCTTCTTCTTCCTCTACATCTCTTTCTTGCTCCTCCTGTTGATCTTCTATGTCAGAACGACTATCGGGCATGGCAAGACTCTCCACTAACTCTTCCTCATGATCAGATGTAAAATCTTTGCTCTCGTCCTCCTTACCATGCTTCTCAACTTCCTCTTTCTCTTCCTCTCTCTCTTCCTCTCTCTCATCTTGAAAACCACTGGGAATGTGTTTCCCAACCAGCTCCTCTGAAGGACTCGTCTTCACCTGGCTGTCAAAGCTCAGCAATGCCGACCCTAAACCGTCAGCTGGGGCAGCTTGTGATGCTTGTGGGGACATGGGTGACTGCTGTGGGCTAACAGACCCATCCATGTCCCCGTTCAAACGCTCCTCTTCCCTGTCCATAGACGCCGCGCTGCTTCTACCACTGTGTGGCGGGGAGAGCCCCTCTGGTGTTAAAGCATCTGATGAGCAGGAGGTAGAGCGATAGGAACAGCCACAGACAACACTGCGGGATTAGCAACACACCAAGACGGAAAACAAAGGCACCAAGAAACCAAAGATACGAACTCATACCAACCAGATAAAAGGGCCCAAATATAAAACAAAGGAGAAAGAAAGATATTCTTGCCAGTAAAACAGTAAGGACAGAATTCAACATTGATTTCTTAGAAACGTAGCACATGTTTGAGCTGCAGGCACTTTTATAGTAAGCAATGTTTGCTAATCTTTGGCACGACTTAAAGCACCAGTAGGGAATAGCTAAAAAAAACAGCCTCTTGGCTTCAAAGTTAATTGAATCATTCACTTTCAAATACTACTAGGTAACAATCAGTCCAGCCCATAATCAGAATTAATTCATGGCAGATGATGATACTGAAATTATCTAGGTCATCTAGTGGCGATGGGATCCGTTATTATGATTTTTTTGCAAAAGAATATCCAGCGGGGCACAAATGTCAGCCATTAGCATGACCGACTTGCAGTTTGTTGCTCAAAGGCCACTCAGAGCTATTCCTGACTGGGACTTTAAGTGAAAATAGCAAATGCAAGGCTACAGCATGGACAGCAAGAGAACAATAGAACTCTACAGTGGCAGAAATGTGGTTTAATGGCTTATAAAAGTACCTCACAACTCGTTCACAGAATACAACTTTCAAACCAAAGAAATAAGTCAAAAACACAACAGAAAAAACAAAAGCAAAGCCAACACAAATGATACACCCACAATGACCCAGTAGCATTTCCGTCACTTTGTACTATGTGAAAAGCTTTGCGGGGACATGACTTGAGATGGTGAGGAATTGGCCGCTGCACTGGCTGATGTATTGTCCATTTGCAAATAGGCTTTGATGCAGGGGATACGTTTTTGTTTCTTTTTTTTTTTTTAATTGAAGTACAGCAGAACAGACCATTTTTCATCCTGTTCAAAGTCTGACGTTATGCTGCATTTTTCTACTTGTACTCAACATGGTACAGTAAATATTTACAGGAAGAATCATTATGTACATAATTAACCAAAGCAATGAAATTGATTTTCTTAGAATCAGCATCTGTCTCGTTTAAGGCCTGGCGATCGTAGCCCGTTGAATAGAGATAAAGGCTAATACTGAATTCCAGAGTGTATGCAGTAGCAGTGGAGATGGAGTAGCTGAGAATGAATGCTAGCAGAAGACTGAAGTATGTGTCATATAGACATCTGTTTCCTCCAAAGCTAACCAGTGAGGATGGAAAATGAGGCTGTATGCCCAGCATACCTTCACCTGCTCCCGCTGTCCCTGGTGCAGCTATCCGTCAGGTCACAAAAAATGTCACGTAGGGAAAAAGAAAGACAGGAAAGAAACAGTTAAATGATTCAGAAGTGACACTAGGTTAAAATCTTGGCAGTCTCTTTTACAGCTTGATTAGTTACAATACAGCGCTGCAGAATTGTTGATTCTGATTGGACAGTAGCTCCAGATACAAGACAAATCGCAGGTTCATATGAATGCACTTGTTCTAATCCTATACAGGCACTGGTATGAAGATGCTCAGCATAAACAGATAAAAAAAAATCATGTGAGGAGATGTTTATGGAAGGAGTCTCCAGTGTCAGTGCTTTGCAACAGTAAAGCTCTAGTCTTAAGTCTTCCAACACATTTCATCTAAAATAATTTCCATTCCACCGGTATGTATACTTCAAGCTAATAGCCATTAAGGGCACGGACCTGCTAGCATCAGCATCAAGCTCTGTAACATTAAATATTTAAATCTTGCCTAATGGCACTCTAATCTTTCTCTTTCGGCTTCTAACAACCTTCAGCTATAGGATGTGAGGGGTCTAATGGTCCGAAGTCCATTATCTTTAACAGACTTGATTACCAAGATTGATGAGATTGCTGAAGCAGAAGACACACTGAGTTTCCTACCACATCCAGGCTTTTTCTCTTTACATTATGACAACAGGTTTTAACGGTCATTGATCAGTGTGTCAGATGGTCACTCAACATGTATCGCTAACCAGTACCTCATGTGCTCATGTGAGTCATTACTCTGACCCATTAGCCATTAAATTCACTTCTGTGGACTGACCAGGAAAACAGCAGACATTAAACGTACCCTAAACCGACAGAAAAAAATAGCGAGGCTTTTTCTAATCACTTAACCAAGAATCATTTTCTTAGCTTGAGGTATACAAAGAGTTAATGCACTAGATGCAACAATAACTTACTTTTTGCAGCTAACACCTGACGTGGATCAGAAGACATACGGTACGTTCGCATATATTAACTGTAACTTCAGAATTACTGAATGAAATCCGCATCCTTCTGTCAGGTTACAAATTATTGCCTTATATAATTATTACATGTCAGACTCAATCATGTACATCGTGATATGGTTCCAAAAGTTTAAAAAAAAAAAAGCTTGCAGGTTGCAGGGTAAGCTAATATTTCCTGTTATGAGATCATTATAAAACAAATGTAAGATTATTAAGCCTATTTTTTAAGTTGTCTTATTCAACTGGCACATACCTTCATTTTTTAGAGAAATCTCTTGAAATAAGGGGTGTGCTGTCCTATAAAGTGCATTTATAGGGGTGGTGTGATGAAGCAGAGTTACTGTTACCATCCTGAAGTTGATTATTTTCCTATAACAGCATGTCCTGAAGTGTTTTATTCCTCTTATACCACAGCAATTTACCAATGCTATTTTTAAAAAAAAAAACATTTATTAAAGAACAACCCATCATTCTTTTTATCCATTTATCGTTCCATTTAATATTGTGGACGGTGCACAAACAGGTTCTCTCTCTCTCTCCATTGTTGTAAAAGATAGTTACAGCTTCACCTCTGACTATTACAAATCGACACTGACACTGGAGACTCCCTCCAGAAATGTTAAATAATGAGCGCATTTACATGAACCTGCGATTTTGCCTTGCAGCCTGAACTACTCTCAATTAGCCGCCAGTAGAGCAAGGCAGAGTTTGAAATTTGAAAAATAAATAAATAAATAAATCTAGAAATAGCATTAATGATCTCATAATGACAAATATTAAATAAAATCGACCATTTTCACTTGAGATATAATTCTTCTCCGTGACTGAGGAGTCACCATTCAAACTCATGAAAAGCTTTATAGAAAACGCAACAGAAATTACTGCAGAATGGGATTACTAGGAAGGTGTAAGCAGTTCCAGAGGGATAACCTGTGCAGTCACTGCAAGCAGCAGTGATCATCCCATTACAAATGGAAGAAAACTGGTGTTCATATATGATACTGCAATATAAAGTTGGGTAAAAATGTTAAGAATACTCTTTATCTGCGTTCCAGCGGTGGTCAAAAAGCCTGGATGGACAAAGGAGACAAACTGGGAATACCATTTGTTTCATTTCTTTTTTTTTTTTAAGTCCAGAGAACCACCGTCAAGTGCGCTATACCCAATAACAATGATCCCTTCACAAATTGAATTCATTTGTCCATCCTCCAGAAGGAAAAAGCTGAGTTAACGCAGACGTGAACCCAAAATGCAAAGCTGAAGCAGCGGGGTTAAGGAGGGTGCTGGTGATGGAGCCAAGAAAAGGGTGCAGCTCAGAAAAGGAGGTGGCTGGATAAAGCAGTGATGTAATTCACAATGGCATACCAGACACCACATCCTCACGACTGGAGGCAGCTTTAGGCTCTGTACCCTCTGTTACATCGTCTCGAGAGGGCGATTCTGGCTTTGACCCCTCTGTTTCCTCTTTGGGAGAAAGGCCATCTTGGAAATTTGCAAATGAAAAGAAGATCCAGTTACATTGACTCATTTGGAAGCTACTTTTATCCAGAATGGCTGCTTACACATTTGATTTTATTATGATCAGTGATGCAGGTGAAATAAAGGTTGGTGTGAGAGCGGTTGTTATAATAAGTGAATTCGCGGCCCGAGTTAAACCGGAACTGTATGAAATGTGTCTGCACACCTGTTCGCCGTTTCTGTAAAAACCTGTGAGTGCTTTAAAAGCCAAGCGCTGTGTTGTTATTCATTTCAGGCTTAACGCTTTCCTCTTTAAAGACTGACCAGATATTTCATTTTAAAGTCTGAGACACATCGAAATACCCTGTCCGACTGAGGCAGCGCAGACGCACGCTGTACCACCTCTCTTCCTTCCTTTCTCCTCGTTATATTCTTTCCCACTTTTTTCTTTTTCTTTCTGTTTGCTTGTCACATCATTCATCTGTTGCTTCTCTTTTTTCTTTACTTCTTTTTCCCTGTATTTCTCTCATGGCTCGTCTCTAAATGTTTTCCATCTTGTCTTCTTCTCATCTCTCTTTCTGCTTTTCCTGTACTTTCTTTCTATGTGCCCATTCTTTGGTTTCCTTTCATTCAAGAAATGGAAATCTAAATTTTTGTTAATAAACATTGACATTTATGGCATTTAGCATTCGAACCCTCAACCTTCCAATCGGTAGTCCAACGTCTTAACCCCTGAGCTACCAAAAGTGTGTTCACCTGCTTTAATTGAGGAACATTACAAGAAAAAAGTGAGCTGTAAAATATGTATATAAATACTTTAAACTCGCCTGTTAAGTCGTTTAGCTGAAATAAATGTTTTGTAATGCTAGCAATCAAGGCTGCGGCTATATATTTTTCTCTCCATCTGCACTCCAATAAGAAACTTTTGCACACCCCTGGTTAATGTATGCTTACTATTTTAAAGCAATGACTTTAATATGTCTTCATGTCAAGACTTTTACACTCGAACACCCAGTGAACGAGGCCACAGAACTGATCTCAGATCAGCAGTAAAAAAATAATCTACCGTTTGAGCATCGCAGGAACCCAGATGTATGGTTTTGATTACAGTAAACACACTGGCAACATGGCGTCAACACGGTTTTGTGTTTTTAACGGCTCGATGAGTTGATGGTGGTGTTGATTTCTTGGAGAACAGGTTTCTGAGGCAGCTTTCTCTCGCCGCCTGAGCAATCGCCACAAAAAATCAAACGCATCGCAGACGAAATATATTAAAATCTTAGGAAGTTTTCCCAGAACAGTTGGTTATATTTTATTGTAAAACAAACAGCTGAGCCAAAAATTGTACACGATGGACTTTCGCCCCATTTTCTCCTTTTCAGCCAAACATTTCTGAAGTCTGAAGATGAAGTTTACTTCTTTAGTTTTGCACTAACCCCATTAAAATCATTTTACCAGATGCTTCTAGTAAGAAAAACAAGATTCAGAAAAGTTATACAAAAAATATTAGATGAGTTGAACACTTTTTTTTTCATTCAGCACATTCTGGGATACATTGGGCAACCTGGTCTCCTGATTTATGACATTAATTTCACATGGACTGTCCTGCTGTCTGCATATTATCTCTAAAAATGTCTTACATGAATAATCCGTATGTGAGACATTCCAAAGTTTTATATTTTATATAGAAACGTCCATTATATTCACTTTCCCATTAAAATGTGAAATATTAGGAATTATTACCAAGATTAAAAAAAAGATTAAGCACTCTATGACTTTTTAATAACTTGAGGGAATAGCAGGAAACGCTAATGTGGCTACAAATTAAAAATGGTGCGTGTTAGCTTTAAATCAGAAAGCTGTGTCCTCATACTGACCTTTTCCCGGGCCGGTTCCAGGCCTCGTGTGTGCCGCCGTCCCGTTCTTCATGTCCTCCTGAGGGCCGTCGTCGAGGGTAACGTCAGCCATGGCGGACTCCACGTCCTCCCCGGAGCCGTACTGTCCGGAATTCATCATGTCCTGGTGCTCCATTTCGAGGTGGATTCAGTCTGTGAGGATACAGGAGGAATGAAACGGTGATGATGCAGTTACCCAAGAGTATTCTCGACCACCACTGTCCTCCCAGTAACTGATTCAACATGTCTCCTGATTAGGCGACTCGAACAAGGAAAATAAAATGTATACAATTTCCCCTTCTACCCCAAACGTACAAGTTTGCTTCTCTGGTTTTGCACTGGAGCTATATGAGGGTAATGTAGCTAACAAATATAGCTATAGCCACCAGTTTAGCATCACATGCTCACCGAAAAAGACGTCGTTTGTCTCAGTAACACTATTTGTACGTAAACAGCTTCATGTTCCCATCATCTGCACCACCTGTAACTCACAACTGCACCTTTAATCTGTAGAAATTTGAAAGCCACGCCTTCTACCTAAGAGTTCAAACGAGATATTGGCTTCGAGATGCTTCTGGTGTAAATTTTTTTCTACTCAAGAAACAGAGGGCTGACTGAAAAAAGGGGAAGGAAGGAGTTTCCAGAGAGCTTCCTGTATGAAACCTACACGCATGTGTGTTGTTTTTATTGCTCGAGCCATTCGGTAACTGACTTATTTAGTGAATGTTGTCATAACAAGCATGTTTACTCTGTTTTAAGCAATCAGCACTTCTGTTTATTAACTGGACTTGTACTATGTATTATGCAGAGAGATTTACTCCAGTGTCCTTTAAGGGAAGCTGCTCAAAACACACATCAAGCATGACCATGTTCTGCTTGTGTACACCAGCAAATGTAAGTGTACACCTAGTGTGTGTGTGTGTGTGTGTGTGTGTGTACTGCATAAGGAACTTCCTCTTTTCTATACACTGGTCCTGTATTGGCACTAGCACTCACATCATGTTATTTACACACACACACACACACGCTCTTATTTTAATATACTAAAGCCAAGTTCCAATATCTAAAAATCTGTGACTCTAGTAAAAGTTTCCAGAGAAACAGGACATAAATTAGCAGAATATACACAACCTGAAATGATCTGTATATTATAATCCAAAATTGACCCGGATGCACCTAATCTAAACATTATATGGATACATATAACAAAAAAATGTACAGTTATTAATTTAAAATATATGTTGACTATACATGTTTGCATTTTTCATATATCTAAACCGAAACTTTGCTGGAAATAGCTGACATATAGCTGGCTATATCTTAACCAAAACTAGCTGGATTTATCTAAAAACAAAACAAAAAAACAAAAACGGATCTCTATAAACCAAAAACTAGCTGGGCATATTTAATTGATAAAAATTAGCCGACTTGTTTAAATGAAAAAAAAAATAAAATCTAAATGGGAGAAAAAATAGCCTGCATATATCTAAGCAAAACCAAGTTAAAAATGTCTAAACCAAAAATATATGGTGGATATATCTTAAGTAAAATTTATCTGGAGATATATTTAATTAAAGAAAAAAAAAATTATTGGATATACCTAAATGAAAAAAATGTTAGCTGGACACATTACAAAATTGAAAAAAAGAAAAAAAATAAGTTTTTACATATCTAAATCAGTAAATATCTAATGACATCTAAGCTATCTATTTCTATTGATGTATATATTTTATATGTTGTATATCGAGTAGCAAACCATGAAAATCTCAATCGATAGATAAATAGAGAGACAGATTGACAGATGAAATGCAGTACACGCACAAGCTGCAATAAAACAGGAGTAAAAGTGTAACATACAATAAACCCAAACAAAAACCAATACAAGATCCATTAATCTCAGTTCCCAGAGACTGCAGTGTAATTGTGATAGATGTTGTCATGTATAATGTATAGTACAGTAAACGACCATCTGCTGCTCATTAGCCACTAGCCAGCGCTCACTAGCGCACATGCTGCACTGTTGATTACTTCCTGAAATTAAGGACGTCTCATGCCACTGGATGGTTTTGTTGCTGCTATGCGAATGTGGCCTCTGGAAGGGTCTGTTTTTCGGTTTCTCTCTCACTCTGTCTGTATGTGTTGTTGTTGTGTCTGCATGTCAGGGTGTATAACATGTCTTGCCATTTTTCTGCCTGCCCTCAGTCACTGTATATGAGGGAGTGTGTGTGTGTAAAAACTGTTTGTCCCCTACATGTCCTGATTTAATCAGCTAATGCACTTTTCACCACGAATGTACTGTGGAATAAATGAATGTCCCCACAGAACCGGACTGTATCCTCGAAGGCCAGAATGTTTGCTCACTGTATGAAACCTGCATGCATGCTGTTTTTAACTGCTCAAGCCAATCGCTAACTGATTGTTTTTGTGAATGAAAATCACTTGCTGCTGCTGAGGATGGCCCTGCATGGACAGCCACACATCACCACGGGTTTACTGTGGATGACTGCACACAGACACCCTAAAGATGGCTGTGGATGTTCTATCTTCGACGGCCTAAGAACTAAGAACAGTTTACACTCAAGTCTCAATCACTGAACAATCGATAACTTCAGTTTAATACAGTGAAACTTAAACTTAACACCCTAATGCTGCTCATTCCCATGTTTCTTTTAATACACTTAGCACTGCTTGACTTTATAGTGTACAGTTACAGAAGAGAAATGATTTATAATCGCACTATCTGGTGTCACTCAGATGAGGATGGGTTCCCTTTTTGAGTCTGGTTCCTCTCAAGGCTTCGTCCTCTTGTCGCCTCAGAGAGTTTTTTTTTCTTGCCACCATCGTCTCTAGCTTGCTCATTAGGAAAGGTATTAATTACATTTTTTAAAAATCAAATTAAATTGAATGTATCCCCAATACCCTGAATGTATCCCCAATACCC
>CM075002.1:2904017-2916389 GCA_037576825.1 Pangasius krempfi
AATATATCCTCAATACCCTGAATATATCCCCAATACCCTGAATATATCCTCAATACCCTGAATATATCCTCAATACCCTGAATATATCCTCAATACCCTGAATATATCTTCGCTGGTCAGAAGGTTTCTTTGGTGGCCATATTGTATCCTTGATGGTCAGTATGTATGCGCAATGAACAGAATATATCCTTCATGGCCAGACCGTATCCTGGATAGCCAGAATGTATCTTTGATGGGCAGAATGCATTCTCAATAGCCAAACTGTATCCTCCATGGCTAGCATGTATCCTTAAATAACATATCGAATAAAACTGCCCTGCAAATATCAATAGCGTGTTCTCGTTGGTCGACTATGAAAAAACGGAGCCTATCTCTATATTGGCAGCCTTACTGAAACTACGTGTCCGCCGGCCAACTATGAAGAAAAATGGTAGCCCAGACACATAATCTGCATGTACCAAATGCCTATGCTACTGATTTGTCCACCCCTGATTTTAGCTAAATCCTACAAAGTTAACATATTTCTCTATTCTAGTGACCTTTGTTGCTAGACAATTATTGTCTTTGCTTGCTAAAATTAATTGTAATACATGAAAGAGAGTCCAAATGCCACCTGTAGCCAGGTGTCAAAAGATCTGAGAGAGCAAAAAATGGCCCTGTTGTTTAAGAGGGACGGACATTTCCCTCTTCCTGTCAACCGATGCATATCTATCTAATCACAGGTCCAGAATATGGCATAAACACAATACAGCAGTTAACACACTCCTCTAAGAGTGGTTAGAAAATATGTGGCGAACTAAATTAGGAGAAAACTGTATAAAAAACAAAGAAATCTAATCTATAAAAGCTGTTCTATCAAACTCTAGCATTTGGAATACAGACAGGGTGAGTGATAGGGGTGTTATAAATCCAATCCAGTCCCTCCACTGCATCGGTTATTCACACGGAGCCATCAGATTATCAGATTCAGTTAGCCATCTGTACACGAGGCTCTATGTTAGTCCGGCCACAGCCCCTACAAAGCCCCCGGCACACACGTTTATTTACTGAATATTCCACTGATAGACAAGGCTGCATGTCAGAAAGAGCCAGACGGTCCAAATACCAACCCCCTCACCACCATTACCAGCTGGTTACCAGAAATCATCATCAATACTGTCAGATGGATCTAAGATGAGAATAGGAGAAATCAAATATCCCATACATGCTTAGCTAGAAGTGCTAATAGATGAAGAGTGGAATACTGAAGGTCCAATTTTTTTTTTGGCAAAATTGTGGATGAATTGCTACCTCACAGGTTTATTGTCTGTGTGAAGTTTCACATCTTCTCCCTTTTTCTGTGTGGGTTCCTCTGGTTCTCTGTTGCCTCCCACTTGCCAGAAACATGCCAGCAGCCGGATTGGTTATGGTAAATTGTCCCTAGGTGTGAATGTGTGTGTGGTGCCCTTTAATGAACGAATGTCCCGTGACCGTGACCAGGAAAAAAATCCTTACTGAAGAATGACTGAATGAATGAATAAATGAATGAATGAATGGATGAATAAAAGCTGGACATACGTGACTAGGAATAAGACTGCTGTTTAGTCACATTAACCAACAACGAATGAATCAACAAATTAGCGCAGAAACAGTTAAAACAGCTTTGTCTTACGAGTACTGTAGCTTTCTAGCAAGCTAAAGCAATGACGCTGGCCCTTTAAGAGCCTCCATCTGTCTGCGGGGTGGCTGAGAGCCTCTTCTCTTTGTGTGGAGAGCCGAACAGAAATGATTGATAAAAATAAAAAAAAAGGAAAGAACGCTGACATATGTTGAATGTTCCTGCACTGATTTTGCAAGTCAAATCCTTGCGAACATTTATATTTTATGAATTAAAGAGTTTCTGTTCCTGATTCAGACACAGCGATTCACAGGGAAGGGTGTGGGCGAAGGATTGGAACGAGACACAGGGGGGAAAAAATGGAGAGGTGGGAAGGATCTACATGGCTAGAAGCCAGCAACCGAAACAGCCTCCTCCCTGATTCATCAATATTTCGAACAGACACTGCAGCAATGGGGGGAGGGAGAGAGAGAGAGAGAGAGAGGAGGTGGGAAAAGAGGGTGGACGTGTTACACCAATAATACACAGGAACAGCTTGACCCTGTTTCCAGTCAATTTCAGCTGAGGAGGAAGTGCTGGAGAGGAAAAAGGGAAAGGGAAAGGGAGAAAGAAAACGCGAGAGAGGATGGAAGGAATGTGCGAAGGGAGGCATGTGGGGGAGGAGGGACGCGAGTAATCAATAGAGACAAAGAAAACACTGAAGTAAAAGAATTCAGATGCTGAGAGAGGGAAAGAGCCAGAGATAGCAGAATGACAGAGCAAATTTCAGGAGGAAGAGACGGAGCAAGGAAAGACAGAGCAAGGAAAGAAGGAGACTAAAGCCAGTATTACAGTGTGAGATCTCAAAGATATCGTGCACAAAAGATATCGTGCATTCTGCATGTCAGTTTATACGATGAGGATCCTCTACTGATAAACCCGTGACTGAAGAAAATTACTACGTTCTGCTTACGTCGTTCATCAGCGTGCGGAATACGGAGTCGCATAAACAAAAACATTCTTTAAATTGAGCTTGAAATAAGAAGGATGTTCAGTCCGTCCATTAGCATGATTGTTTTGCGATTGTTTCGCACACGTCCATGTGGGTTGTTCTTCATCCTTTGGTGTCTTCCTACTGGTGGGTTTATTTAGGGCCAATCATCATACGGTGTAAAGCCGATTTAAGACAGGAAGGAGGCGAGACAGATGCAGGATGACACACGGGCCACAGTGAGATGATGCAGCAAAATCCCACAGCGGTCGTGTCCTCAATCACATTACACAACACGCAGCCTTGGGAGTGTACAGATTACACAGATTACACAGATTACACAGATTACACAGTGAACCCCAGACCCTAATTTTCTTCAATCTTTCAGGCATGGAAAAAAGGCTCAAGTCTGAAAACACCCTAACAGATAAAGGATTGCTCAGATATCCTTACTGGTTGTCGTGGTAACAACACAAGCATGTGTACACTGTGTAGTATGAGGCAGGCGGACGTCGTCTACTTAGCTTGCTCTATGTAGCTAGCTTGTATCATGGAGAGTCGCAGTTCTGTAATAAGCACAAACAACCTGAACAAGGTGTTTGCAGCTACCGCATGGACCACAGCTAGGCGAGGCTTTCCCCCTGCCCCGACTTCATGTACGATGTTCCTGTAAATAATCCGTGACACCATGAATCGTCGTACCGTTGTACACGCTAATAAACGAGAACACACTGTGGTAGTGGGGCGTGGTCAGGAGAGATGCGGGAGATCGAGCAGGTCACAAGACATGGTGTAACGTCTGTGTAATATTTACGGCATCCTAGTCCCTCGACGTGTGTCAGACGTCTGACGGAGGCCAAAGAGTGAGAGATGGAGGAGACGCAGAGCTTGAGCAGAGGAAAAGTGTGCTCAAGATTTTCGAAAATAAAAAATTTTACGAGTTTGGAAAGCCACACACAACACTGACTGGAAAAACTCTGCCATTCCAGCTCAAATATGGGAAACAATTAGACACAGGAACCTAAGACCCGTTATTTGCTTCTGATCTCTATAATATAATAATTTCATTTTTTATTTTTCAAAAATTACTATATTTTAACATGTATTCAAATTATAATGGACTTTATAATATATTTTAGTTTATTCTATTTGTATATTATTTACTTCTAATATAATAATAAAATTTGATCTTAGTATACATTTATTTTCCTTGTTTATTTTCTATATTTATTAAAGAAATTGCATCATACTTTCATATTGGGAAAA
This sequence comes from Pangasius krempfi, assembly GCA_037576825.1. Lineage (NCBI taxonomy): Eukaryota > Metazoa > Chordata > Actinopteri > Siluriformes > Pangasiidae > Pangasius > Pangasius krempfi. Next base: position 2,907,851 of record CM075002.1, read on the forward strand.
AAAATGTAAATATTGTTCTACTACTTATTTACTCAAAGGGGTTAAGAAACCAGAAAATCGATTATCTGCGCTAGCGATATTTAAAGTGGTGGATGAGTGAGTGTGTGTGTGTGTGTGTGTGTGTGTGTGTGTGTTTGTGTGTGTGTGTGTGTGTGTGCACTCTTACAGCTCTCACTCCACCAGCGCCTGCTCTCTCTGTGCCTATTCATTCAATCAGAAAAACGACCATCTGTCCCGCCATGCCCCGGGGCTCTGTGTGTGTGAGTGTGTGTGTGTGTGTGTGTGAGAGTGTGTGAGTGTGTGTGTGTGTGCCCTGAGGGGCTCTAACAGGTTACGCTCATGGGGATTTTTTTAAAATCAGAAAGCGTATCAGCGTGCGTTGACGTGAGCCGTCTATTAACTGCTCAGTGAAATCAGTGACAGGGATATATTTTATTGATGGATTCCAAAAAAGTCCCTTGGAAAGAAAAAAAAAAGGAAAAAAAAAATGAATAGAAAAAGAACAAGCTATAATGTGATTCACTTAAACCACTGTCTAACTTGTGAACCTGCTTCAGAATGATCCACGATAAACCACAGGAATGTGGAAAGCACCAAAATAAAACACGTGGTGTCATGCTGTAATTTTAAAAACTTTTTCCAGTCGTAAAATACTGATCAAGACGTTGTGGCTGTGTTATCAGACAGATCATGCTCCATAATTACGATTAGCTGCACCACGATCATGTCACATCTGTGAAAATTACGCAAAATGTTTCACGGCGGTTCCCTAACACTTACCAATAGACAACTACACTGCAACATCGCGACTACTGCCAAATCACAACGTTACGTGTTACGATGCTACGATGTATCTAGGATTGCTAGTTCTCTAGCTGTCACAGTCTTGTTGCCAGAACATTTTGGTAATCTGAAACATATTGTGGTAATTTGGTCAGCTGAGTAAATCTGTTTTCCAGGCTGGAGCTAACACAGCAAGTAACAGCATCTAGTTCAGTCGCTGTAAATCGAAAAATGTTCGACTTAAGGTTAATTGCCTTACAGTAAAAAACCTAAATAATGCGAGTACGTAGCTGAGCTCTGACTTGAAGCTACGTGTATAAATAAATTGGTAAGATCTGGATTGCTGAGTGTTCACGACTGAGTGAATATTCCAGGCCAGACTCCCTCACAGTCCACCTGACAGACTGCTTACATAACCAAGCCTCTGTGTGATGGTGCTGAAATGCCATGGAGGCATTTGTGGAGCTCAGACACAATCAACGCAAACGAGTCTAGCGTCCCAACACTGGATTAACCACTTAAACGCAGACAACAGCTACAGGTTCATTATAAATACCGTAACACGATAACGCACACCATTATAACAGGCTCGGCAGCTACAGTCACATGACTACTGTTTATCTGATCAGAATTTATAATCTGCCTTGTGCGCGCGTGTGTGTGAGAGAGTGTGTGTGTGTGTGTGTGTGTGTGTGTGCGTCTGTAAGGAAGCAGTTCAAACCTCCCCGTCGATACACAACTCACTGGTTCTGACCTAGTTTACAGTGTCGCACCGATCAGAAAGCATCAGCTGCAACATCACTGCTCTGACTTTCTCTCTCTCCCTCACCGTTGGTGCTGTCTTCCACATCCTTTCCCAATTTCCCATAATGCAATGCACCACCCAGGCACCAGATCAGTTAAAAACTAAGCTTCAGAAAATGTGAACCGTCTCACTTACTGTAACACACACACACACACACACACACACACACAATTCTTCTTTGTTTATCTCTCTCTCCTTCTTTTGTTATCTCTCTGCATGTCTCCACTTTTCCCTTTTTGTCTCTTTTTCTATTTGTCTCTCTCTCTTTCCCTCTCGCGCTTGCATTTTATCCATTTTTTTCTGCATCTCTTGTTCTCTTTGTGTCCCCATTTATCTCTCTTTTTTTCCTCTCGGCATGCCTTTCATGTTTCTCACTTTCTCTCTCTCTCTCTCTCTCTCTCTCTGTGCCTCTTTCTTTTCTGGCTTTTCCCTCTGTGTCTCTTCTCCTTTCTACATGTCTCTCTTTTCCCTCTGTATTTGCCTCTTTTAATCTGTCTCTCTTATTGTCTCTGTATGTACATTTTTCTCTTATGTCTCGCTCTCTTTTATTCTCTTTTTCTCAGTAATTCTGTTTACACTCAGTAAAAGGCTTTGATGTCGTGATCTTATAAATCAGGTTTTGCTTTAAAGAGATAAATGTGCATGTGCCTCATTTACAGTGCAGGTTTGAGACTCGTATTTGACCTTGCAGTATCACATACGGACATGTCCCTGACTGCGTGTGTGTGTGTGTGTGTGTGTGCGCGTGTATGTGTGTGTGTGTGTGCGCGTGTGTGTGTGGTGTCTCTTCCATCTGTGTGTCCTGCTGAAATGAGTCCAATTTCGCAGCATGCTAACACCTCACACCTCGATACAGATGATGCAATGAGCCTTTTTAAACAGTAAAACTAAACGAGTGTCGACAATCAGTCACATGATATGAAGGACAAAAAGTCCAAATAAAACCTTAGAACTAAATTAAAAAAAATAAACAAACCTGTTGCCTTTTTAAGCTAAAGTTCTAATTTCTAATACAAAACTGTTGCTATGGTTACCTCCTGTCGGTGTCGATTTGAATTAAAATGATCCACTGCACTGTAACCTATGAATAACTTACTGAACTTATATCTGTTGTCATGGTTACACACAGATTTGGTGCAATGATTTAGAATTATGATTCAAATTTTCTACAATAGCAGATTCCCAATATAAGAAAATCACCTGCAATCTATGAATCTTACTCTCTAGCATTAGCTACTAAACTAGCTACGTTAGTTATATCCCTCTATGATACAAGTCGTGTAAAAACACTAACGAGCAATGGTCCATGGTCGAAAAAAACACAGCGGAAATGCCCTCTAGGCTGCCCCTATGGTATATAAGACATCGTAAAATGCCCTCTAGGTGCCCTTACAGTGGAGAAAGCATGAGGAAGTGCCCTAATGGCTGCCCTTCAAATGGGAAAACGTGATGAAATGCCCTCAGGGGTGCTGTTGGATACTAGGAAATGTGATAAAGTGCCCTTTGGATGAAGATAAAGTGCCTTATAGGCTCTCCTAAGAGAGGAAGTACCTGCTAGATGCTCCTGTGTGCCGCTATGTGCGAGTAGATGTGATGAAGTGCCCTAATCAGCGCCCTTCTAGTAAAGAAAACTAGAGATGCAGTGCCTCATAGGGTTCCCCTCCGTGTGAGGAAACGTGATGAAGTGCCCCAATGGCAGCACTTCAAACGAAAAAAAAAAAAAAAAAAAGGTGATGAAATGCCCTCTAAGGTGCCTTTCCAGTGGAGTAAACGAGGTGCAGTGCCCTATAGGCTCCCCTACATGCAAGAGAGAGACGAGAGAAAATGAAAGTGCCTCCTAAGTGCTCCTAATGCAGGAAAATGTGATCTCTAGGGTTCCTCTATAGTAGAAAAAGCATGAGTTAATGCCCTCCAGGAGGTTCCCTGCCCCTCAGGCAGCCCCTGCTTAGTGTTAAGGTTACAGATCAGGACACCAGTGTGATGTGTATCTCTGAATCGGTATATTATTAGAGAAGAGCTCTCCCGGGATTACCCTCGCACGCCCGACAGCGTCTGTTCCCAGGTGTGTGTTTTCCGCTGTGACTGATATCCCACTCAGATGCATTAATCTCTGGATTCTCCTTTCCTGTTCCCTTTTCTTTTTTTTTTCTTCTCCACAAGTAAAAACGTCAATAAAACTGTCAGGCCGTAACTACAGGACCGTTCGAGATGCGGTCCGCGCAGATTTATTAATTCAGCCACTAAAATCACGCGATCGATATTTATCCCGCTCACTCCTCATTCATCACTGCGGGAGCTGTGTATCGTCTCTCCTGCTCCTCCTGCAAGAGCTGCTCTCTGTTAGCATCGCTAGTTGTTGCTGTTGTTGATCCTCAGCCCAGTATTAGCATCTTTAACTTTCTACTTCAGCATGAAGCACAGAGAGTCTCATTTACAGACACCAAAATCAGCATGAAGAACAGAAATAATTACCCGGAGAATGGTCAGTAAACTGAATTTCGTTCCTCGACCTGTGCTCTTTAATCACCGTGGTAACTTCATTATGTACAGGGGAAATTAGGAAATTGAACAGAGCCAGAGCCTGATTTTAGGGGGAAAAAAACTGCACGCATGGCTAAAGTTAAATCCGGCTGCGTCTCATTAAGGAAGGCCAAAGTCAAATTGAGCTCAAACATATTACAGTCCTGCATACGATGCAGAAGCCATGAGATATATTACAAATATCACATGTTTCTGTCTCCATTTACTGATTATCCTAATGTGTTCGCCTGTTCTGTGTTAAACCTTTGATTCGTCTGTCTATTTATGCTCTCCTTTTTCTGTCCCTAGTTGCGAAGTCTTATCGTGCACTTCATAGTGTTCAGGCCAAACCTTGTCATCCTGCGTTCTTTGTTTCTCGTATAACTTCCTGTTTTTTCACAGTCACCTCTTTTCCCCTATTAATGGATTATCCTAGTTTAATGCTGTCTATCCGTGTTTTGGCCAAAGTTACAGACACTGACAGTGATGATAAATACTGCACCGTGGGGTTTCCGCATTTGTGTCCTGCCTCATCTAACCGCACGTTACACCAAACCACATAACATTATCATTATCATTATCCTGAATCGTGTGTGAAAATACGATACAGCACCGATTATGCAGTCAATCGTTTACATTCATATATAACATAATTGGTGGTTTAGAAAAGATATAATGTCCAGGAACGAAATGGACCGTATCAATGACCGTATTCTACACTGTAGATGTCACTTACTCACTTAATCCACTGTACTTAAATTGTTTCCTCAAAACGAGAAGCTCGATTTATTTGGGAAGCTCCTTCGTGAAGCTGGCTGAGGAATACTTAGGAATACTGTTAAGAATTTAATATATAAAAATCATTTATATTTGTTTAACATCTCCTTAACTGCTGCACAATCCCATAAGTATGTTATTTCATAGTGGTTATTATTTTAACGGTAAAAAATGAAGACCTTCCTTCTAGAAGCTGAGGTGTACGAACCATGGTGAGTTGAATATGTGTACACGTGAGGATAAGATGATCCCACAATCTGCTGCGAAAGCTACTGGCCACGTCCCAAACCGCACAACACCGAGCTAAACATTATGTCGATACAGCAGGTCATCATTTCGATCCTTCATATTCAAAGGTACAGTGTGGTGCTTTAGACGGTGACAGTCGGCGTACGGGCAATCATCAGGTTAGTTGGTTACCATGGTTACGTCCCAGCCCACACACTAACGATTACGTCATTATGACACACCAGCACTATCCAATCAAAGATGAGCAAATTTAAATATTCGATTTTTGATGTTTTACATGAGGTTGATTGGCAACTTTAAATTTTCCCTAGGTGTGAATACAGTAAGTGTGTGTGTGTGTGTGTGTGTGTGTGTGTGAGTGTGTGTGTGTGTGTGTGTGTTGCATTGTTGCATCCTGTATTCCTGCCTCCAGCCCAGTTTTCAATATATTTCGCACCGATAGTTATTGCTGTCATGGTAATTACGTTATCGACTTGTCGTACGATATCATTTGCTGGTGACCTCGATTTTGCCCGTTGTGTTTACGTGCGTGTTTGTTTACGTAAGAACGAAATGTCGGCAACGTTTTAGCCATTCGCGCTGCCTCTGTCCTGTCGTCTGCTCTAGGGCTGTCGAATTAAATTTCGAACTTCGAATGTTTGTCGAATTTAAGACAAGAACGCACATTCGAATGCAAAACTGAGTGCAGTAAACAAAACATTTGCAATAAACAATATAACATAAATATAAAGGATGTTATTTTAATATAAACAATATAAAGGGTGTACTTGTATTATTATATTATCATTATATCAGTGGCATAAAATGGTCCTAAAATGACAATAATATCGTTTATCGCAATTATTTCTGGTACAGTACATCGTCCAACCGAGGAAGTTACTTACGAATGTGACAGGCTTACTAATAGTCAGGATGTTGTTCTTGTAATTCTTTAGTACGTATCTTTCACCTGGAAACGTGAACACGGTGTACCTTTGACAATGATTTTAACTGATACAATTGGATCGTAAGCACCACTGTCGTAATTTAATTAATTTAATTAGCTTTTAAAGTCTCCCAGGTAAAAGCCACAAACCAGTACAGCTGAGCAATATGACAAAAATATCATATCACGATACTTGAACACATTTCTATGATACATGGTACGGTATGTATCACAGCGATATATATATATAGGTTGCATTTAAAAAAAAAAAAATAGAAGATATTTGTATTTTGCAATATCCGTGACATCTCATAAAAGTTTCCTGTGACATAATTTATCATGATATCGATATTACATCATCACATCGCCCGGCGTTTGTCCTATCGTCAGGAGAACGTGATTTCGAATCCCAGGAGTCTGAGAAAGCGTAATTGGACGTGCTGTCAAGGTGGGAGGGATGATGTACTCTCTCTCTCTGGCCAATCGTAGTCGTCTGTGAGCTCGTGTATGCAGAAGAGGGCGGATAGCGCTTTCCTCCAAGCGTGTTACACCGCCCCGTGACGCTGTTGGAAAAGATGCGGCGGCTTCACGCGTCTCAGAGAAAGCACGTGCTGTCAGACGAAGCTGTTGTGCGATGGGCAGAGTTAGCGGATGATCGGATTAAACGAAAGGAAATGATTTATCCTGAAAGTACCATCATAGCGTCAGGCACTGTGACGGTTTAGGGAGGGGCGAAATGCTGATTTTTGTTACTTGAGCTCATTTTAGGGATGGTTTTATCACGCAAATCTGTCAGATACAGACAGGGATTAGTTGAGACCCGCCCATGTAGTGTGCCTATCTAGGGAGTACGAAGCGTTTAGGATTCAGCCGAAAGGATGGGCGTGGAGGTGGAGGAAGTGACAAAGATGCCGACATGCTCTCATTTCTCTGACCTTTTTTTTTTTTTTCCGCTGAATTACTAGTTAACAGCGACGGAAATCGTGAGACGGGCTAAAAGAAATCCTGTAATTACTGACAAAATGGCGCATTTTTAAGGCGTTTAAGTTGAGGCAGATGCAGGAACAGGGCGCGCGCGAGCCGCCTCGTGGAGAGCGCGCGCACGGCGCAAGGAGGGTGTGTCCGTTGAAGGAAAGAAGAAGAAGAAAAAAAAAAAAAGAAAGAAAAGAAAAAACACTAACGTTACCCCCTAAACACCTAGTCCAATCTGCTAAATCATCTAAAAGACAAAAAGATACGAGTAATTACCACAAATATATCGTTCGGTGATGTTTTAAAAGCAAGAAAAGAAGCTTAAAATAAGAGGAAAATGTTGGTTTAGCTCAAAGCTAACCCACCAGCACAAAGCACAGCGCGTGAAAAAACCGTTAACATTTAAATTAACATTCAAATATTACTCGCTAAATTGGGCGTTTGGGACAAAATTTGGAAATTAAACCTCTCCAGAAACAAAATATCGAGGTCATAAATGACATTTCATCTCCTGTGAAGGCAAAAAAGGATGAAAATACACCTGCTCCGGGTGATCTAATCACATTTCCTCCACTATAACAGAATATAAATGAAGACATATTGACACTAACCTGTTAAGAAGAATGAAAGGAAAGCGATTTTTTTTCAGAAACTCCTCGATGGTGGCAAACTTACAGCGTTAACGTCTCAGCATTACAACCGGCAACCGCAGCATCAGCACCAGCAAAAAAAAAAAAAAACCCGGTTACACCGACAGAGGCAGCGGCTCGAGTCCAAACCACTCCGTGTGCACTCTTTAGGGACCCTGCATAGGGTGTGACGTAATGGGCTTCTAGAAGCAGCGTAGTGCGCACTATGTCTGATAAGGGTGGAGTTTGAGATACGGCCAGCCTCCCTTTTTTTTTTTTCTTTCTTTTTCTGTGAACCAGGAGACTTGGCGTGAAACAAAAGCCAGAAATAAAATAAAATAAATAAAATAAAATATGAAATAAAATACGTTATTTATTTTAAACGACCATGCTAATGCTAATGACATCCTGCACCTGTGTTTCTGTAAAAAAAAAATAAATAAAAAATGAAAGAAAAAAAAAGCAAAACTGAGACATGAATCTACACCATACCTCTTAAAAAAAAGCTTTGCCAGCTAGCTTAGCTGATCGCTCAACATTTAGAGAAGTAACTAGAAGCAGCCCATCCTCTTTCACACACACACACACACACACACCCAGCAACGGCAAATCCAGGCGCACAGACAGCGAGCAGCGCTCATCAGATCATCTGAGACACAGTTTCTTAATCACATAAGCTACCTGTAGATGTAAAAGGTTAAACCATGGCCGTGTTGCATGATTTAGATGTCTAACTCACCTGCGCGACACAGTTATTGTCTGTCCAACTGCAGCAGTGTGCATTGATCAGCACTTCCTCTTATGGCCTGAAGAATAGAGGGGGCGCTATAGAGACTGAATTACAACATAGTGCAGTTCCTCCTTTGGCCTGAAGAATAG
>CM075002.1:2916399-2932462 GCA_037576825.1 Pangasius krempfi
TGGCCTGAAGAATAGAGGGGGCGCTATAGAGACTGAATTACAACATAGTGCAGTTCCTCCTTTGGCCTGAAGAATAGAGGGGGCGCTATAGAGACTGAATTACAACATAGTGCAGTTCCTCCTTTGGCCTGAAGAATAGAGGGGGCGCTATAGAGACTGAATTACAACAGAGTGCAGTTCCTCCTTTGGCCTGAAGAATAGAGGGGGCACTATAGAGACTGAATTACAACAGAGTGCAGTTCCTCCTTTGGCCTGAAGAATAGAGGGGGCACTATAGAAACTGAATTACAACAGAATGCAGTTCCTCTTTTGGCCTGAAGAATAGAGGGGGCGCTATAGAGTCCGAAATACAACAGAGTGCAGTTCCTCCTTTGGCCTGAAGAATAGAGGGGGCGCTATAGAGACTGAATTACAACAGAGTGCACTGAATACATTTGCCCCAGTGCTATGCAGCAGTGCTCTACTGGCATGAATGTTATTTCACGGTATTGCCAAAGCAAGTAATCAAGTAAATAAATAAATAGATTGTAACTGTATCTGTGGGCATACAGCACACACACACACGCGCGCGCGCAGAGAGAAAATAACTAAGCTATATTTAATAAAGAGCTAACTAAAAATGAACTCTTCAGGTGTGTCTCTGTCCTAAGTTAATATCCAATTCCTCATCTTCTGTTAATTAGCAGAAATTTGGAGGTTTTTGTTTTGGTTATTTTTTGGTTTGATATTTTTCCTAACGGAGATAAAAGTGCACAAAATAGGATATTAAAATATATTGTAGTTCCTGCTCTGGCCTGAGAAGAAGGGGGCGCTAAAGAGACAGAAAATATTCAGAGTTACAGGAAACCATAGAACCTGGAGCAAACCCACAGACTACATTACACAAGTTATTTGAATCATTTATTCAAGACATCAAGAACATAACATAAATAGTTAAAAAAAAAAAAAAAGATGGTGGGGAAAAATACATTTGTATGAATAGATTTGTTCTCCATTTGTTTGTGGGTTCTAGACACTGCAGGACTGATAAATCCTGAAAGAGAGACAGAAAAGTGTAAGTTTTTTTTTTTTAAATTTATATCTGATATATGCACCATTGCTTTATAGACAATCAAAGCTAACACACTGTAACTCTACAAGTGACTCACCTCTGATATTTCATTTATCCAGACATGATGTATTTAACAAAAGCTAAAAGAAAAAAATAAATAAATAAACAGACAGTAATTTTAAAATAATAACCTGAAACCTAATAATCTAAGACTAACAATTGTTATTTCATGAAGTTTTCTGTGAGGAAATGTTTATTTGGTGATGATGGAAGGAGTCTCCAGTGTCAGCGCTTGTAATAGTCAGAGGTAAAAGCTGTAACTTTAACATTTTTTTCTTTCTTTCTTTCTTTTTTTTTTTTTTACATATATGGTTCAGGATATGGTTAAAACACTGATGGTACCTTCGTAGTTGATGCAGCCGTTAGCGTCCTCTTGTCCTGCCAACACTTTTTCAACCTCCTGTTCTGTCATTTTCTCCCCTACAGGATTTAGCCAGGACTCAGTGACTGGATTCACTACATCACAGTATTCACACCAACTACAACCATTTTGTTAAACCAGCATAATGTTGCTGCAAGTAAAAGACGTCTGTCACCTAAAATAATTTTAAAGAATTTATTTTCTATTTTTAGAATTTTTTTTTTTTTTTAAAGAAATGTAGGCTCAAATTAATGCTAATATTAATATCTGCACACATTTCAGCTTTCTGGTACAATTTCACCTTCACTCATTGTAGGCAAGGGCTAAGGGGCGTAAGAATGACACCAAATTGCGTTATAAAAAAAAAAACAAGCACATCAGCAAGTCTGTGTGACATCACTGAACAACCGCTGCAAAAAAAAAAGAGCCATCCAGTACTTGGTAGCTACATGAACCTTGTAGCTTCAATTAAAACAACAAAAAAAAAAAGAACAAATGTGTAGTTTGATCATGTACATTTGGGGTAATCACCAATGTAGATGTCTCACTTGTAAATCACATTGGATACTAGCATCTGCCCAAAAGAAACTGTAAATGTAAATCTATGCTATTTACCTAATGTCTGTAGAACATGGCGAAGCTCTGCTCCCATTATGGTGCCATTTCCTTCTTTGTCAAAGACCCGCAACCCCTCCACAAAGTCCTCGAATGTGCCGCGGTCCTTTGACTTGGACACGTGCTGAAACATGGGCAGGAAGGTCTCAAAGTCCATAAGCTTGGTGTTCAGTTCTGAAGAAGATCAGGAGACAATCAGAAACACTGATCACTTTAAATACAAGACCCTAAATGTAGATTTTTTAAATGCTGGATTAAACAATATAACAGACAATTTCATCATTATCTAGATAAAAGAATAACAAAATAAACCAAACCGTTTACCTTCAGGTTTGGGTTTACCCAGCACCCTCATGACCTCAGCGTTGGTAGGATTTTGCCCCAAAGCTCTCATCACGTCTCCACACTGAGCGTAAGAGATCTTCATTTCTCCATTAGGTGTTCTATCAAATAGCATGAAGGCCTCTTTAAACTCTGTTCGGACAAAGAATAAACTCATAATAAAAAGTTATAAAAGTTATAAGGACATTATTTCCTCCGACCATATGAGGTCCACTAAATGGTACATCTTTTCTAACATCCTCATAGGGACTGGGTGATATAATATGATATCAGTATAGTGACATATTAACTTCATAATTTTTATTTTCCTCAATACATTTTTTTTTGTAAATTGTTTAATAAAATTATCTGAAATTATAGTTTCTTATAATATAATTCTACTGTTTCCGAAAATTCAGCAAAAATAAATTTCGAGACTTTTATGTGGTTCTAGCTGAAATTTTTTTTATACTTAAGATACTGAGCCATTTAGTTTTAACCCTCAATAAATTTGAAGCTTTCAGCTTTTTTTCTTTTCAATATTTTGTGGTAAAATCTTTCATCTACATTCAGTGACATGTTAATTAATATTTTGTTGCCAGAAAAATCATATAATTCCAAGGTATTGAGATTTTGAAGGTTCTTTTGTTTGTCCCTCTAGGGAACATCTCTGGGAGAAAAATCTGGGTAGAATCCTACAACAAAGGATTTACTTTTCAGGAAAAAACACATAACCTGGTCCATTATGTACAGTACAGTGCAAAAGTCTTAGGCACATGCAAAGAAATGCTGTAAAGCAAAGATGCCTTCAAAAAATAATGAAATTAAATGTTTCTACATTAAAAAAAAATACTATAAAGAGCAGCAAACAGTAATAAATAAAACAAAGTCAATATTTGGTGTGATGATCCTCAGGTGCAGTTTGTGCAGTTTGATAAGGAAATGAGCTGTAAGTGTTACTGAGCATCTTGCAGAAGCAGCCGCAGGTCTTGTGGAGACTTTGACTTCTTCTTACTTTCTTCATTGTGTTTTTTGGTCTCTTATGGAATCTGCTGCTTTCTTTACTGACATAAACATTTTTCTGTAACATTTAATTTTGTGCTGGAAAACTAATGTTTGGAATCTAAAATGTTTTTGTACTGAATCAATAATGTAGAAATCATAAAATAAACGTCTATAAAAAGCTTGTACTAAAAAAAAAAAAAATAGAGTGTCTAAGACTTTTGCACAGTGCTGTATGTTGACATCATGTTGACTGTGGCTCCATCTGTTCGGTTTTAAATTGCTGAAAAGTTATACTACATTTTTTACCTTTTTCTAATTGGAACACCAAAATGAAAGACCTAAATGAAATGGCTGTGAATATTATTATATTAATACAGTACTTATATAGAATATTCCGCTTTAATTCACAGATGATTTAGTCAAAACAGTGTAATATGTACATGAGTTTGGCAAGATGAACCACAATTAAATCAATAAATTCTTACCTTCAATCTGATCTGCGGTGAACTCAATCTAAGAAGAGAGGCAACAGATATTAACACGTCATTTACAAAGCACCTGACAATCCCACACCACACCACACCACACCACACCACATATAATCGGTCCTTATTGTTTTTCCTCTTGTGTGCCCCCTGTGGATTATTTGGTCATCTATGCTTTTTACATTGGTGGGTTTTGATGCCTTTTAATTTTGAATTTAATATTTTATCGTTAATTATAACACTGGATCCATCCTGTCTCAACGTTACAACACATTGTTTATATTTGTTCTGACTTTGAATTGTGGTTTGCCCATTCATGCAAGGGTGGCACTGTGGGTAGAATTGTCACCTCACAGCTCCAGAGTCCCAGGTACGGTCCTGCGCTCAGGTTACTATCTACATGGAGTTTCACATATTCTTCCCATGTCTGTGTGGGTCCCTCCAGGTTCTACAGTTTCCTCCCACCTCCCAAAAATATACCATTAAATTGTCCCAGGCGTGAGTGAATGTGTGTTTGCATGGTGCGATTGACTGGTGTCCAATCCAGGTTGTATTCCACCTCACCACAGTGTCTACAGGATAGACTTTGGATCCACTGCAACCCTGACCAGGATAAAGTGTTTTCTGAAGATGAATGAATGAAATCGCAATTGATAATTACTTAGAGAAGACTGGGAAAAAAAGGTTTCATCTAGCATCCTAAAGGGAACACTTAAAATATATGCAGAATATAGGGTTTCCTTTTCAGAAGAGATCCCAAGCAGAACCATTTACCATCCAAAGAACTTTAGAGGAACCCATTCTTGAATACAGCAGCATTAGTATGGAGTGTGAAATCAAGTAGCATGAGGTTCCTTACTTTCTGCTACCCTGTCTTATGTAGCAATCTCTTAATCTGTTAACTTGCATCCTCTTTCTAAACCATTACCAGTCACTATAGAAGTTCTTATTTCCCTAAATGTTACCAAAAGGTACCAAAGAACCAAGGATTGTAATGTTAGTGAAACCTTTGTCTTATAATGGCAAAGGTTATGGCAGTATAATCCCCTGAAGGACACTTTAAAGGTTTAATGTAGAACACCATACCAGAGTGTTTTGCTAACAGAGAGGACTCAAGAAGGAGCCAAAAAGCATGAACTGTCCAAAGAAATCTTGAGAAAGCCTCAGTTTCTAGAGGCAAGAGAGGCAGACTACAGTTGAAACATAGAGCCTTGCAGTTGAGGTTTAACAGACTGAAAGTGGGTTTCTAACAGCTCTGGGATTTGAACTCATAACCTTCTGGTCACTAGCACAGAACCCTGAGTAACCCCTGAGTTTCCACAAGAGCATTAAAGAAAGGACCACCCACACTAATTTGTACCAAATGTTACCCAACTGTCTGCACTCCACTCATCAGTGCTACAGATGCTCACCATACCCTCGAGAAGAAGCAGCCTGTTCAAGGTTATTCCCGTATTTCAACCACCAATTACGAGATCTAAGAATAACAGACAACTGTTTCAGAACCAGGGGAGCAACGGTGAAACTCCATCCTTCTGCTCTGTCCCCGGGGTAAAGGCTGGGTTAAGCCTGGATCACAGGCACGTTAGCTGCAACAAGGGAGTGCTAATGTAGACAAGACCAATTGTGTAGAAGGATGTGAACATGGAATGGAGAGACTTGTGGTCTGCAGTGGGCATACCGAACGAAGTGCTCATGGAGCTATTTGGACTTGGTTGACTGGTAGATCTGTGGAAGCAGATCTCAAGATCTTAAATTTTTGGAGAAGGAAACTATTTCATTGTATCATGGATTGCTGACAAAGAAGATGTTTTTATAAGAAACAAATGGCCTCTGACCAACACCACCTCAGGTGATTGCATTCAATTCACTTCCTCTTGCAATAAAAAAAGGTATATATGTTGGAAAAAATGGAAATTCATTAAAAAATGGTGTGATGCGGCCCAAGGCAAAGTGAAGTTACTGGTACCACCATTATGCTGTATTCCTCTTATACCACAGCAATTGACCAACCATTGCATTTTTGTGTTATTTAAAGAATGACATTTAAGCAATGAAAATAATTTTTTTAATTTATAGTTACATTTAATGTTGTTGAACATCTGCACATTTGTTCCTGTTATCACTTACTTTATAAAACAGCGATTAACAGTCATTCCTTAACCTACGTCTCTTTTTTTCTTGAAACCTAAATTTACAGGTTTAACTCTGACAGTTACAAAGCACTCAAACTGGAGACTCCTTCCAAAAATGCTAATTAAAATCTTCACCAAAAACTTCACCATATCAACAATTATACATTTTATTTGTTGAATAACAACAAGATTTGTAGTCCATTTATTATTAGTTTTATACTACATGGAGCATTCGTCTCCATATGATTTCCCTTGCAGCCAAAACTATCAGAGCTGCTATTCAGAAAATTATTCAACATTGATTAAAATGATTAAAATACATGATTAAAATACAATCAGAACTATGGATGTGACATCATACGATGAAAAAGAAATCTGAAAGATTGATAATGTTATCCATATATCAGACTGGTTAAATGAATGATGTTACAAAAAATATTATTCCCATTGCGGTTGAAAGAAAGGAAAATAGCATTTCAAGATCATTTTTTGGGGGAAAAAAACTAATAAAGGCATATAATAAAGTTCTCTCTCTTTTCCTTAGTTCTTTAATAATGATTTTTCAATGCCCATAATTAGTGAATGAATTATTTATCACACAAACACCTGAATTACTCACCGCAATGCTCTTTGGGTCAAAGTCAGGCTCCTTGGGCTTCTCTGGTTCAGATGCTTTATTTGCCTCCTTTTTGGGTTCTACTTTCTTTGGTGCCATGTTAAAGGCAGCAGGAGAGAGAGAATTAGAAGGAAGCTGTGAAATGAGGCCGAGAGGAATGAGCTCCAGTGGGTTTTATATCCCCATCCAGATCCCTCAGGCTATAACCAGAGGGACAGACCGAACCATCTGAGACACCATCATGAACCATACAAGGTCTGGAGGCTGGAGCACTGACTGACGAGGCTCCGCTTTAATCTCTCTCGGAGGAGAGTATCAGCATGTACACACATTGTTCTCACTATGAGGAGCACGGGTTAATGGCAGGGGTATTAGAGTTATTTTGTGGGATGGTGAGATGGTGAGTTAGGAAGACTGGAATAGGCAGATAGTGGCCGTGTTTGAGGAGAGGCAACCTTTAGAGTTTGTGAAAAGTAAATACTTTCCAAATGTCTGTGTCCAATACCAAGAGCTGGTTTTCATGAAATTATATCACAGTGCTCTTGAATTCTCAACTCTAATTGGTCAGAAGGTGTTGATTAGTTTTCTATAACAGCAGCTCTGACCGTAGTTCTGTTGAAAGCCAAATCTCAGGTTTATATTAATGCATTCGCAGGGACTTGTATGGTAGACACTCCACATAAACAAATTCAGAAAGCTTGATTTTCTTCGAGGAGACATTTTATTTAAACTTTAGCTACGCTTTGCAGTTTCTCAGTAACATGACCAGCTGTGAGCTTTGGCTTATTAATTTCAAGAAAGACAAAAAAAAGAGAGGCTGGTTTAATATAAACCTGTTATAACATGATCAATGACAAGAACTAACTTGTTTCATGGACTTCCAACACATTAAACTATAAATTGTACAAGTACAACATGCATACTTTAATAAATAAAATGTTGTTACTGTTGGCAAATTGCTGTGGTATGAGGGGAATAAATCACTCTGGGAAATGCTGTTAGTGGAAGATTTGAGGTTGTAGCTCCACAGTAACTCCACTTCATCACACCACCCTGTCGTTGGATATTTTACTATTTTACGCCCCCAAGCGTTTTATTCCTTACTCAATCAGGTAAACTATGATATATGTTTAAGAAACATCTGTGTATGTATGAATGCACACCATTTTCTTAATGTCTTGTGTTGTCGCCAAATAGTTATTTATAATGCCGCTACATCGTTTATTATTTAAACAGTAACTTTGGTCATCTTTTAATGTTCACCATTTGATACTGACAACCTGTGCAAATGTGTTAATGTCCCTGCTGCTTTCATTGAATTCCAACCCAATGACACAATCCTATTTGAATAATGTAACATTTCAGAAGTGTTTATTTTTCTATCACTGAAAATCTGAAAAGAATTCGTGATGTCGGTTTCTCGAACCCTACTGTAGATGACATGTCCATTCACATCAGCGTTCTTTTTTAAGACCACAGTGTAGCTTGTTTCGACCGCTGAACTCGCTAACAGGCTTGAGGAGGAATGTGCTCTGGGATCTGTTCTTATGGAGGAGAAGAGGACGGATGGACCACTGAGGAATTACGCAGGATCTGAGTGGATCTTTCTCAGTATAGTAAGATGCTATAAAGAAAGCAATGGCATTTATAGACAACGCTGTATGGAGGTCGATGGCGACCTTTAAGCTTTTTGGTCAACACGGGTGATACACAGCTGATGTGATGATTACTACACGTGGTCCAGTAGACAGGATCTTCAAATGTTCTTCATAATCTGAGTTCAGTGTTTCAAAAAATATTACGTAGATTTTGACTCCTGCATTGCAGCCAGTGCAGTTAGACTGTGGCTTGACATCAAGGCCATTATTTTTATGGAAACAGATAAGCTAGGCTAAAGCTACAGTCATGTTTACTATGTACCACTGGTCATGTTTCCGAATGGCCTCAAATATAAAAAAAAGTCAGACAGAATAGAGAATATCATATTGCTTACCTTCGGTGATTCATGCGAAATAATAGTTTTACGTTTCAAAGTTAAATCTTCAACATTACATTTTGAATTAAATCTAAATATTAAATCTAAATATTGAATGTAAATGTAATACAAACATTTAACTGTAAATTAATATTTAACAATGCATATTTATAATGTTAAAGATAAATATTAAATGTAAATGTGATATTTACATTCAACATTTAGATTTATGTTTTTACGTTTACATTTATGATTACATTTAATATTTACATTTAACAGATTTATTTTTAACATTTACCTGTATTTACATTATTTATAGTGTATATGTGATTTCGTTTTTCTCATGTATAACAAAACTTTAAACACTTTAAAAACTGAAAACAGTTATTTTTTATGACTTGCTATATAAACATATCAGAATGGTCTCATGTTTTTTAAAAAAAACAGTGAGATGGAAATTAGTAAACTGTTTACATGTGAGCCCCGTAAATACTGTACATAATGTGTCAAGAACAAAAAAACAGCAAAAAAAACAAAAAAACAAATGTCTCATGCGTCTCATTGTGGTCACTGAGAGACTGACACACTGTAGGATGGATTCAGATATAAATGACGCAGGATGAACATAACTCAGTCTTAGCTTTATTAGTAGACACAGCTGCTAAATGCTCTTGCTTATTTAACCCTCTGGAAGCCGTGGGATAAATACTTATGATGGTGATCCATAGAAACAGTTTAACCAAAGGAGGTCTGCCGTTTACAACATAAAACGCGAGACTCGTCTCCCTCTTTCTTTTTGTCTCCTTAAGAAAATGACACTCTGTCACTCTGTCTCCGTCATACACTCATACACAGATATTACATATATATAAAATTCCATCGCAGCACTGCAAAGCCAAAATAAACTTCTTATTTTAAATTCAACACTCCAGGAACACCTAACTACAAACTATTTCAGCTGTTTAAAGCATATGTTTGTTTGAATACATGGTGTTAAATGTTCAAAATGCGTTCTTTCTGAGCTGTCAAGACAGCAAATGGGTCCAGGGCAGGGCATGACATGAGGCTTCACTGGGAAAAATAGTCCTTAAACACAAAATGGTTAATGTAATAGTAAATGGTTAATTTTTACAACTAAGTGTTTCCCTTATCACTGAGGGTTCTA
Organism: Pangasius krempfi; assembly: GCA_037576825.1. Classification (NCBI taxonomy): domain Eukaryota; kingdom Metazoa; phylum Chordata; class Actinopteri; order Siluriformes; family Pangasiidae; genus Pangasius; species Pangasius krempfi. The sequence continues at coordinate 2,926,189 of CM075002.1, forward strand.
AGTAATGAGTGAGATCATTTGGCTCAGTTCACCAATAAGATTCAAGTCCTGACTCACTTTTTTAAACACCATTTTTAATTGCCGTATTTCGATTTTCTTTCCCAAACCATGGCTGATATTGTTTAAATTGAGGCATGGGTATGAGTATGGTATAATATTATTTATCATGCTGTTCTGTAATTTCTTTTTTAAAATACACAATAAATGACATATCTGGAAGTGACATCTAACAGTGTGTGACATATCTAACACTTTTGTATGGTTATGACCATTGTTAGACCATTTTAAACCCATGTAGAACCCCACAGTTGAAGCCCATTTCAGTGCTATATTTTTAAAATCACACAGCACCATTACTGTAAACATGCACAACCCCCCCCCCCCCCAACTTTTTTCTAATAACGTGATAAGACTGTCTGTGTGATGCACTACACTCAGTGACCAGCAGGTGGAGCTCTCATGCCACACACAGAAGCTGAAATCACGAGGTGAACTTGAGGGATACCGGAAATGAAAGTTGGGTTGGCAGGTGTGTTTGGAGCAGGTGGAATTGACAGAATATTTGTTGAACAGAGTAGCATTTCACACTTGCAATACCACAAATACCTCTGACTAATATTAGGCTCCATGTCTATGAAACCAGTGTGCAGTGATGTAGACATGCAGACATGCACACTGCTACACTGGAGGCTATAAACTTCCATTACCTGTTAGCTACATTAACTTTTTAGCACCAGTCTACAAATAAATCAAAATTCAGACACCAGCCAAGCTGCTGATCCACTACATTTAGGGTATAGGGTAAATTATATTTTTATAAAATCTGAACCTGGCCAAAGTTAATGGGTGGCTGAACACTAAAAGAGTGAACTTAAAGATTAAAATGGAATTTAAAAAAAGTGTGTGTATGAGACGGGACGTGCTGTTACAGGAAAATAATCAACGTTGTCACCCCAGAGTTAATTATTTTCCAGTTACATCCTATTCTGAAGTGTTTTATTCCCCTTAAACCGCAGGAATGTTTGATTATTAAAGAACAACTTGTGATACTTTTTTTTTTATCCATTTATAGTTACATTTAATATGTTGGAATGTCAGTTTCACATTATTTCCTGTTATAACTTAGAGCTGGCACTGGAGACTCCTTCCATAAATGTTAAATACATGTGTCCTTACAGAAAATGCCTCCATATCAACGACTATATATTTTCTTTGTTAAATAAATAAATATTTTTTAAAAACTGTTTATTATTAGGCTTAGGTTATGTGGAGTGTCAGCCATATGAGTTATTACTATAGAAATGATAAAATATTAGCATGTTATAAACGCATAAATATAAACCTGTGTTTTGCCGGTGCACTACAGTCAGAGCTGCTGTTAGAGAAAATTAATCAACACCATCTGACCAATCAGAATCGAGAATTCAACAGTGCTGCGGTATAAGAAAAAATAAGGCGCTACATCAAACGATGACAGTATAAAACCTCGTTTCAAGAGTGACATTTCTCAGATTACAAAGCTCTTGAGTTAAACTGTTCAAATTGGGTGATCAGTTGGAATCTTTTTTTTTTTATAGAAATATCTGAGAGATCGCATTCAGTGCATGAGCAGGCTGCTTGGAAGATGTCCATTTGTACATGAAAGCACTCTGTTCATTGCACATCCTGTTTTTCTCCTCAGACTGCCAAAAATAAAAGTTCTAATCTGCACTTGTGCATTCAGTATTGCATCATACTGACCAAAAATATAGTTTGTAATTTATTAGTTTCAGACCAGTAGAGCGGGTGAAAGGCAGGATGGAGGCTGATCAGTGGTCCATGTGGCAGTCTTAGAAAACAGACTATTACACTGGCCTGTGATCAGTTTAATCATTTCTGCCTACATGGCTGTGATTAGGGTTCAGACAGATGAGACTGGTCTCAGATCAGTGGACATGGACAGTCTCGCCTCAGACTGATAGATTTATGAAGGTGGTATTTAGTGACAGTGTGTGAAGTGCCTGAAGAAGGAATAACCAAGCTTTGAGGGCAGCACTGGCAGTGACTGTAGTTTAGTCGCAGATATTTACTATGAGTAATCTGATTGGTCAGAGGGTGTTGATTAGTTTGCTGTAACAGCAGCTCTGACTGTAGTGCAGCTGCAAATCACAGGTTTATGTTAATGTACTCACTCTATTACGTAACAACATATTCACAGATTTGTACAACGAACGCCTCATATCAACAATCTTTTTTTAAACGTGTGTAGCCATTGACGTGGTTATGTTTTCTTTAAGGAGACATTTATTTAACGTTTATGGAAGGAGTCTCCAGTATCAGCGCTTTGTAAAAGTCAGAGGTAATGCTGTAACTTTACGTTTTCTGACATCTTCTGGACAGAGGAGTTTTACGCTTTGCAGTTTCTCTGTAACATGACAAGCTGTGATTTATTTTTTTTTTGCTTATTAACTTTAAAAGACAGAAAAAAATAAAGGCTGGTGATGGAAAGTAGTTTATAGCTGCTATAACGTATGTGAGAATAAGAACTAACTAACTAATATTCAATAAAATTAAATGTAACTCTAAATGGATAAAAGATATGACGTGTCATTCTTTAATGAACAAAAAAGTTTGATAATTCATTATTTGGATATGGAATTTGACTTTATTTTAAATTTATTTTTCTCGAACCTCATCATTCAGTAGACAGATGGAGCAGTTGTCATCTAAAGAATTAAAAAAATAATGAACCCCCCCCCTTTGGTGAGAACATTAGGCTTTAAAATGATTCATTATTGCCATTTTATTTGATGTATTTTTGTCTACAATGTGTATAAAAGGTCTAGAAAATATTCTAGTCCAAAACCTGCACATAGGCTGAACACATGCAGCATTTGCAGCACATGTCAGCCCCGTCATGTCCGTGTTCTCAGCGTGTTCTCAGTGTGTGTGTCGGATCTGCTGTAAGCTGCCATGCCACATAAATTAACACGCATATTAACACGCTGGGGAGTGCACTGGTGATCCTGCAATAGAAGTCGTAACTAGGCGCCATGTCTGTGCGAGTGTGTGCAGAATCACTGTACACCTCCCAAACAGGGAAGTGCCTGACATGTAACAACAGACGCACACACTTTCCTGTTTGGGAGGTGTATAATATTCCCTCTATATACACAGCGTATATCCTACACCGTGAGAAGACATGATACTGCACACTTGTGTCTGAAGACACCAAGAAGACATCAATAATTTAGGAATAAAACACTAGGAATCATGCTGTTATATGAAAATAATCAGCAACTGGAGTGGTGTGATGAAGCGAACTTAGCGTTACTACCATGAAGTTGATTATTTTCCAATAATAGCATGTCGTGAAGTGTTTAATTCCTCTTATACCAAAGCAACTTGTAGGTGATTAACTTTTTAAATGTATTAAACAACATGTTGCACTTTTTTTTTTATACATCTATAGTTACGTTTAAGGTTTGCAGAGGTTTAATTCCTAAACAGTGTCTCAGGAAACAGTCGTTCCCTCACCAGCTTCTCTTTTTGAAGAAAAAAAAAATTCAGCTCGTCATATTACCAAGAAACCGTAGCGGGGAAAAAAAACTTACTGTTGCAAAGCACTGACACTGGAGACTCCTTCCATAAATGTGAAACTCATGTCTCCGTACGTCTCGTTTTTTTGTTAAATGTTTGTAAAAAATCGGTTCATGTAGATCGTCTGCCATACATGTCCCTGTGTGAGCTGCTACTATAGAAACGATGACCTATTAGAACTAGTGCATTAATATAAACCTGTGATTTGCCTTGCAGCCAGAACTATATTCAGAGTCGCTGTTAGAGAAAATTCATCAACACCTTCTGACCAATCAGAATTGTGAATTCAACAGCAAAGTCTGCAGGGCCCCAAAGAGCTGAGGAAGAAGGCATCATCCTTTCTTTTACAGGCGCTTTTAAACTGCGGGTCTGTGTTGACATCCATTAAGCATGGCAGTGTGTGTGTGTGTGTGTGTGTGTCTTGCTGACGCTTGCTGAAAGCATGCTGGAGCACGTGTGTGTGTGTGTGTCTGTGTATGTTTGCTGACGCTTGTTGAAAGCATGGTGGTGCACGTGTGTGTGTGTGTGTGTGTGTGTTATCCCTGAAGGTTATCCCGAATGAACCCGCTCCTAGATAAAGTTTTCCTGACAGCACTCCAACCTTCCCGTTTCCCGGAGAGTGCCAGAAACGGGGTGCACGCGCGTATGTGTGTGTGTGTGTGTGTATGTGTGTGTGTGTATGTGTGTGTGTGTGCATGTAAGATGGTGATGGTACCTGAAGTAAACGCTCAGGTTTCGTGTGTGTGTGTGTTATGTGTGTGTGTGTGTGTGCAGAGCAGCCGCGCGCGCACTCGGTGTAGGTCAGCGCGAGCGTGTAGACGCGGAGAGTGAAGACGCTTGGGCCTTAAACACCGCTGTTTAACGGAAACTACGGGTTTAACGGACAAGGTAAAGAGTGAGCGGAGTTTCATTTCTCTAAAGAGCGCGCTGAGGTTCAGCATGGAGCTGGTGTGTGTGTGTGTGTGTGTGTGGAGGACACTATAATAACCCCTTTAGTCCCCTTTATCACCAAATTACACATTACACCCTTTAGAGCAGAGGGATCTGAATGTATTGGCACCCTTTAGCTCCCTAATAATTAATTTTGCACTGGTAGTTAGGAGAACTATTAGGAGTGGCATGATTCTTGAATTAATAGCCTATAGCTTTATTAATACACTCCCAGAAAAAAAACAAATAACAAATAGGGTAGTACATTTGTACATTTAGTGTGTAACTTTTACCTGGAAAGGTGCATAGGGGGTTCTTTTAACCCATTTACCTGATCACAGAATAAACATAATCCTTCAAGTGTTAGATTTATTAATTAAACATGTACTGAGATATTTTGGATATATTGCATATTTTGGCTTTTTTTTTTTTTTAATTCCCAAACTTTCTTTGTTTCTTTGTTTTTGAGTTATTGAGGTTTGGATTAAGCTCATTCCCTTCACGTGACCAGTCAAACAGGGTAATAACTAAAGAAAGTCAATAAATATAACTTGCATAAAAGCGGGTTGTGATTTTTCACCACTGCCTGGCTACGCTTCACGGACCCCTGGATGTTTTCAGACCCCATATTGAGAACTATGGACGTGTGCCTTTAAAGCAGTTCTCTAAAAACCCTAGTACCTTAAACCCTAAAAAACCTAGTTGAATGAACACCTGCAGTGGTTCTTAAGCTTCATTTGCATACCTTAAATCAGTTTAAAGGTGCATTATTTCCACATTTCTAGGTTAAAGATACATGTTCATGGTAGAAAAAATGTACTCTTGATTGACGGAACCACCTCAGGTTACAGTTTAGTACCTTTTTTTTTTCTGAGAGTGTATACTCTATTTAGTAAAATAGTGTATACTAAAATAAAGAATTGTACTATTTAGTATCTTCTCCGTAAAGAGCTACACAGCAAGAAGCACACAGAAATCTTCACTACGCACAAAACACTTCACATAATTAACGTGTGTGCTATTAAATGAACTATTACACTGAATTATACAGTGTTCATTAACACGATTAGCGTTAACTTAGATAATTAAATTATTTGAGTGTTCAGTTAACCTCATATGTCCCACAGCTTTAACTCACAACTAATAGTGTTAGACTAATTCCTTCGTTGATTCCACTTTTACCATTGATGTAACTCTCTGTGTTTATACCGTACGTGTTTACATTTGGACTAATATAAATATTATATGTTTTAATTCAACACTAGAATTTTTGCTGCATATGTATTACAGTTTGTGCTGAATAAAATCGTATTGTGTCGAATTAACACCTGCAGTATTAAATGTATCATTACAGTGTTTAGTGTTTACGTAACTGTTGTGTCGTATTAACACCTGCAGTGTTCAACAAACAATTACAGTGCTTCGTGTTTAGGTATCTGTTGCATTGAATTAACACTTGAAATACTGAATGAACCATTACAGTGTTTAGTGTTTAGGTAACAGTTGTGTTGTATTAACACCTGCAGTATTAAATGAACCATTACAGTGGTTAGTGTTTAGGTAACAGTTGTGTTGAATTAACGCCTACAGTGTTCAACAAACCATTAGAGTATTTAATGTTTAGGTAACAGTTGTCTAAATATTAACACCTGCTGTATTAAATGTATCATGACAGTGTTTAGTGTTTGGGTAACAGTTGTGTTGTATTAACACCTGCAGTATTAAATGAACCATTACAGTGGTTAGTGTTTAGGTAACAGTTGTG
>CM075002.1:2938805-2968000 GCA_037576825.1 Pangasius krempfi
GGTCAGGGCTCTGTGCAGGACACTCGAGTTCTTCCACTCCAGCCTTCACACACCATGTCTTCATGGAGCTCGCTTTGAGCCTCTTAACTCCAGTGAAGGGAAACTGTAATGTTACAGCACACAAAGACATTCGATACAATTGTGTAGAACTACATATCGATGTGATGCTCAGGTGTCCACAAATTTTTGGCCATATAGTGTATAATAATGAGAGATACACCATAATGACTATGCTGCAAATTTGCAGTATAAACATAAATACATAATACAGTGTACTCCCTACACACACACACACACACACACACACACACACACACACACACACACAGAGTCAGAGAAATTCTCTTTGATGTTGTAACTAGGACAGCAATTAGGAGAGGAATTCTCTGTTTCCATGTCTCGGCCCAGGGGAGCCAGTACTGTGTGTGTGTGTGTGTGTGTTTGTGTGTGCAAATAAAAAAGTGAGCTGTTGGTGGATAAAATACGTGGTTTAAGGACTGTCATTCAGCCTGTAGAGCTGTGTAACTGTAAAAAACAAACAGTTTACACACACAGTAACACCCCCATGTGATGATGGCAGTGAAATCAGCCATTTGTACGTGTGACGGCTGTAAAAACTGTGATTGTTAATTAATGTGATCTTTGTAACATTGCATATTCTGACAAAATGTAATTGCAGATTTTCAGATCTGATTATGTATTTGCGACTAATTAAAACTACCATCATTTCATGCCATTTTTTTGGCTCTTGGACAGCATGTACTGGCAGAGTGCAGCAGGCGGACCGAGTGTGTGAGGTCTGTGAAGGGTGTGTGCACCAATCCCCTGGGTTCTCATTAGATTGAGATTGAGAGGTTGGAGCTTCTTACTTATGTTAGATACTTATGTTAGCATCTGTCATCAGCATGACTTCCTTTACTGCCCTCAGGATGACTCTTCTCCAAGAACACGGTGAAAAAAAACAAAACAAGAAAAGACTTGTGTGATATGAGTGTGTCATTCTCGTCTCAGATGCCAATGACTCCATGTGCACAAAGTGGAGAAAACAAAATGGATACTGTGCGAGTGAGAGGTTTTTGCGCTTTATCTCAGAGTGAACGCTGGTCAGACGGACAACTTTCACAATGATTTCTGTGTTGGACGATTGTTTTTCTTCTTGTCTCCCAGAATGTGACATTTAAGAAATGAACAGTGCGCCGTGTGTATCAGTCGGGTTCTGGAGATTCTTATGGAAACTCTGAGGAAGGGTCAAACAGTGTTATTGGGTTGTTTTTGTGCTACAGTTTCATGCTCTAATCATCTTATATACCAGTCGCTGGGTTTGCTATATGTGTGAGGCCTGGAAGAACCCTTCACATGGTGAAATGGAGCTTTCCTGAATTAAAAATATATTTCCTTTGGCTTGTAACTCAATCACAAGTCAAGTTCTAGCTTTGTCTCTCTGCATTCGGGTGTGCGATATGGCAGCAATATCATATCATGAAGAAACCTTCAAAATACTCATCAAAATAGTTCTGAATCTGAAACAAAATGGTAACAAACCAGTGGAGCCATATTAAAAATATTAATCATTAGGAATTAAAGTATTTATTGTGGGGAAATGGGTGAAAGTTAAATAATGCTACACAAATAGATTTCATTATCCAAGCTGTAACTTGTTTCAGTGACTAATGATGACTCTTCTGAAGTCGTTGTTAGAGTAGCTAATCCATACTCAAACAAAAAGGCAGCAACAAGTCAAATAATCGGGTTTATGGAAATGGAAATGGGTTAGTAAATCTCCGAAATGCACATAAACAAAGGCTAAGACTTCGCAACTAGATAAAGAACAAGAAGGGTATAAAAGCTTAAGCTTTAAAAGCTTATAAAAACAAACGCACATGCATTGCTCGTGACCTTGACACCTAATGATACTTACAATACTCAGCTACTCATGTGCATCAAGTGTATTAATATCATATCTCCATATTATCCAGCTGTTTTACCGAGATTAAAGTCAATACATAAAGTGGTCATACTGCATCTGCACTCGGAATGAATTTCTCCTGATGAAAAACGTGTGTGTGTGTGTGTGTGTGTGTGTGTGTGTGTGTGGTCTGTTTTACACACTCGATTAGCTGGATGAAGTTGCAGCTTCTTGGTAGGACATTTCCACAGCGAAGGACACTCGTGTGTCTCTGACAGACGGCGGACGGCGGTGCGCATGTGGTGTTGAAATTTGTCACCATGGGAATTATTTTGCTCAGTGCTCCATCTTAGTGACACAGCGAGCAGGAGGCACGTCTGACAGTGTCCTTCAGATAGAGAAACATAACTGAGAATGTGAGATTTAAAAAAAAATAAAAAAAAACCACATAATGATGATACATATTTCACCTTGTTCACAGACTACACTCATGAAACTGAAATTTTCAATTCGCAAAATTAGAGCTTGTTGCCTGTATTATTTTGAAATTTGTGTTTTGTGTTATCTTTTAATATATTTAATAGAATTAAATTTTAATCTTCAGAGGCCCAGGCTTGTTTTTGTACAACTTTTTATACCTAGGTATAACAGGCAATAAAAATGCCCTGTTTCAAATAGATATGTTTTTGTTTTATACCATTTTCTCAGCACAGGTTGATGAAGCACAGCTGAATATCGAATATAATTTTTTAAAAAAAAAGTATGTAAAAATAGAATGTAAATGTAGTATGTTAAAGTACAACAATTAAAATAATATAAAGATGTTAAAAAATATATATGTTTTTAGCTGTTTTTAAAAATCAGTAATAGATGGAGAATGATGTCTGTTCCAGATGTTGGTGCATATAAACAAAACGTTGCTTCACCTCTCTTTTTTTTTTTTTAGCACTAGATGCTCTTAGTAGGAGAAAGTCCTGTGAGCATTGCATTACTGCGGTCAAGATGAGAAAAAAAAAAGATGAGTGTGATGTGAGTGAGAAAGATAGAACGACAGAGAGAAACCGAGAGCGAAGGTAGAGTTCATGAGGAAAATAAATGACAGCGAGTCAGACAGATGCTTGAATGCAAGCAGGAGATAGAGAGAACACGAGAGACAGACAGAGAGGTGAGTGCGATGTGAGTGAGGCTGACGGATTGAATAAAGGAAAGAGAAACCTAGAGAGAAATACAGAGAAAGAAAGTCCTCAGTCTATCCTCGGCCTCTTCACATGGCGTCGCGCTATCAGCGCTGAGTGATTCTCCGACTGCTAATGGACGGTTCTGGTCTTGAGTTCATATCTGTGAGAAGTAGTTCAGAGCAGGAAATCATCCTCAGCTTGTACGCACATGCAATTACCAAGGCTCTCTGGTCTAAAGGATTAGGATGAATTATTTGCACTTCCCTTAAAACCATTTAAAATCCCAACTTATTCACTTATTCATTTCATTACTGTGGAACTAATAACAATAAAAATTACAATGTACACACTGTTTCCTGTATCTCCTGTATCTGTATGTGTTCAGGGATCAGTATATTCGTATCTGTTTTCGTATTCAGATTTAAACCTCAAATGGGCGTAGAAAATGCTGAAAAAAACAAGGCTGTTATCATTATTCATTCACAAATCATAACAACCAAAAACAGAACATTTCTTACTCAACTCCTGAACCAGACACCCTGTGCAACTTTCTGGAAAGCTTTCTATACTCGGTGTAATCCATGTTTCAGAACAACAACGTATTCTTCAAATCCAGAAACTGTTATATAGGCTACACTTGACAAAAATAGCCATCTAACTTGTGCAAGTACTCAGGTGTAGTCGGGGAGGGATTTTGCTGAAACGTGGCAACCCTTACTATGAGCTTCAGCGGGCTGTTCTTTAACACTCATTAAAGTAAAAACCTTTTTTTCCCCACTTCCCTGAAAACTGAATACTCCGCCTATTTTTCATATCTGTATTGTTTAAAAGGATTTTCCTTACGAGTGTAAAATATAATTATATTTACAGTATGCTCATTCCAGTGTTCAGTGCAGTGTTTCCCCAAAGATTATCATCATACCGTACTTAATGTCCATAATTAAAATAAAGTAATAAATAAAACAGTAGGGGGTGTGCTGCTACAGGAAAATAACCAATGACAGGGTGGTGTGATGAAGTGGATTTACTGTCACCACACTGACGGTGATTATTCTCCAATAACAGCATGTTCTGAAGTGTTGTATTCCTCTTACGCCAAAGCAATGTGCCAACACTAACAATTTTTACTTATTAAAGAATGACATACTTTTTATCCATTTATAGTTACAAAGTCAGTGGAAAAAGTTACTTCCTGTTATCCCTTACACTATAGCAGCTACACAGAGAAACCACAAAGCGTAAACTCCTCTGATCTGAAGATTTAAGTCAGAAAACTTAAAGTTACAGCCTTACCGCTGACTGTTACAAAAATCTGACACTGGAGACTCCTTCCATAAACGCGTAACTTATTAGAACATACGTATTAATATAAACCTGTGGAACTACTGTCAGAGCTGCTGTTATAGAAAATGAATCAGCACATTGTGACCAATCACATTTTAAGATCGTTTTTTTTTTTTTTCAGTTTTGTGCAGCTCGTGTGGATGTTGTTGTGCACTACAGTGTTTATTCGAATTTTGCTGAGCGTCAACACTATAACATTTCAGTACATTTTATCAGCTGCAAAAAATACTTTTTTCCAGTGCAGACGCATGGCGTGAGGGCAGCAGCATTTCCACAGCATGATGGGATTTATGATGTGGAGAAATGGCAATACCATAGTTTATTTCAATCACAACGCACACAGTAACACTACACACTCTCTGTATTGCTGCTGTAGTGACCAGAGTTTCCACAACAAACCATTAACCATTCCTAAAAATGCGTGCTTTTTTTGCGTGCTTTGTGAATGTTTTTTAAATATTTCTGCTTTCGGCAACATTTTTAGCTGTAGCAACGTTAACATATGCAAAATTGCAGGATGCAAGTGCATTAAATCAGTGTGTTGTTTATTTTGGGCAATCCTTGAGTCATAATCCAAGTCCATAGCATGGGTCAAATATCAGGCAGACAATATTAGACTAGAGTAATTCATGCTCAAGAAATAGAAAAATAGGCGCGGTCTAAACCAGGAAGTACAACTAGAAAACAAGAGACTTGGGAAAACAGGCTCATTAACACACATTAAGAAATGTCAAGACTTCGTAAAGAGACACGAGACAAGAGGGTACAGGTAAACAATAACAAAACAATAACAAAAAACTAATACAAAACAGGTGCACACAATCACAACACAATTAGGAGATAAACCAATGACAGGACAGGGGCAGAATGAAAACAAAGAACACGTGGCTATATAACAATACACGACAGGAACTAACAACAAATCATCAACCATGCGTGCCGTGCTGAAAAGCGTGAAGTGTAAAGAGAGAGGGAATTCTCTGTCCGATATAGTAATGAGCATGGTTTTATAGTAAAGTCTGGTTTTGTGTGAACATCTTATCATTAAAAGTGTTATTATCTAGTCAAAATGATACTTTCGGGAACATTACATTCTATATCTTATGTGCAGTGCTCCAGTGAAGATGCAGTAAACCTGATATAATAACATGAGTTCTCAAATCTGATTGGTCGGAAGGTGTTGATTAATTTATATTAATTGATTATAACACCTTATTGTTTCTATAGTAACAGTTTACACAGACAGTTGTAAGGAAGGCACGCCACATAAACGCATGAAGAAATGTGCAGTTTTTGATATGGTGAAATGTTCTGTAAGGAGATGTTTAATTAACATTTTTGGAAGGAGTCTCCAGTGTCAGCACTTTGTAACCGTTAGAGAGCAGTGAAACTGTAGCTTTTAAGTTTTGCTCCAAGTGAAAGTCTAAGGACAGAGAATGTTGCAAACTGTAATTTTTGTTTTATTAACTTAAAGAGAGAAAAAGAGAGGCTGGTGAGAGAATGAACTCTCTTATAGCTGTTATAATGTAAGTGACAACAGGAACTAACTTGTTTCATGGACATTCCACATTAAAAATGTACAGCTAGAAGGATGGATGGAGTGGGATTGTGTTAGAGCGTGTGGCCTGGAATGGCTCAGTGAAGCCCAATAGTTGTGGGAATCTGGTCAGTCTTCTATCTCTGGCAGACGGGATGAAAGATGATCCAACATTGACGTGTTTTAGAGGAAGGGGTGAATTCAATATGTCACTCTACCTCACTCACTCCTCACACTCCTCGCAGTAAACCCTTCTGACTGTAGAGTGATTCCACATGACTTTTCTCTGGAGTGAGAGTACAGTGAAGTGAGCGCTCCTTCACTACAGAAATATATTAGAACAGAGCTAACTGAGAAGGTGAGCTGCTGAGGAACAGTTAGCATGCTACAGGCTACGTAATGCTACATAATGACCGCTTTCCTGTTGAGTCTGGTTCTTCTCCGGTTCCTCTCCTGTTTTTTTTTCCACCTCTGGCTTGCTCATTAGGGATCGAAATCTACACCTGGAATTCTGGAAAGCTGCTTTGTGACGATGTCTCAGATGCTAAAACTGCTATACAAATAAAAAAATACTACCGAGTAATACTTAATACTTGTAATTGTTGGCAAATTGCTGTGGAATCAGAGGAATAAAACAGTTGGTACATGCTGTTATAGGAAAGTATAAAATATATGGTACGTATATAGGAAAATAATGTAGGATTATATATGTTATAGGAAAATAAACAATGCCAGGGTGGTAACAATAACTCTGCTTCAACACATCACCATTTCACTGATTATTGTTTACTTTACTTAACATAAATCACACTCAACTCTTTATTCATTTAAACGTATCATATTTTGAGCTGTTTTTTTTAACCTGACTCACTGCTTTTAGTTGAGTTGTAAGTTTTCTTTGAGATCTGAACTTACCATTGCTACCAAAATCATTTGGCTCACATCAAAACCTCATTTACAAATTGATTCATCACTTAACTTTGCAGGTGACGTCATTCACGCAATTCTTCCGTGCGTATGTTTGTCCCTCAGCACATGCAAATCAGCGTTAGTGATATATGATCTTAGAAATCAGGGCCTAAATTGTTCAGTGACAAACTGATGTCTCTTTCTAATCCTGTGATTTGTGATCTTTTTTGATTACACCTCTGGTCGTCTCTCTTCCTCTGTATGTCCACGGAAGTGTGGGAACTGAGGGATCATGCTAAATGGCTCGTTGGTTGGCAGTTACTGACCTTGCGACCTCCCGCCTTCTTCAGAGGGTGACATTGTCAACACAATGGGGTTTATCTCACTGTCACCGCTGACACATTTCCTCTTCTCAAGTGACTGGAGTGAAAACACGCTGTGAGCACGCTGCCATCTGGCCTCTTACTCATCTGTTTATTGTCAGGTTGGATGGATCAGATTTTTTTCAGTTTTTAATGGCATGCTTTGGATTTCACTTGGCTCAGGTCACACTTTGGGGCCCAGGCTAAACGAGGAGAGGGGCTCCTACTGTATATAACACAGATACACAGAGTGCAGCTCCTGCGTCCTCATGGAGCGCTAGCATACATGAGATCACGCTTTGACTAAAATGAGTCGTAATGTGATTGGCGCTTAACTCTAATTTTCACGTCATTGGTCCACGTGTGTGACTGACCTCTGTTTGATTAGTCGATTAGACAGAGTCCTGGATGTGACATGAAGATTAACGAGGATAGCATTTAGCAAATAGATAAATATAAATATCTACACTAAAATACACAGGTAGTGTATAAAGTGGAAAGCATTGTGACAGCACATGGAGAGAGAAAGAGAAGGAGAGAGAGAGAGAGAGAGAGAGAGAGAGAGATAACTTGGAGATTTGCAAAGTTGACATTTATCAAATAGCTAGCTAGAAAATAAATAGACAGACAGACAGACAGAAATAACATGGAGATTAGCAGAGTTAGCATTTATCAAATAGCTAGCCAGAAGACAGACAGAGATAGATAGATAGATAGATAGACAGATAGACAGATAGATAGACACAGACAGACAGATAGAAGGATGGATGGAGTGGGATTGTATTAGAGCGTGTGGCCTGGAATGGCTCAGTGAAGCCCAATAGTTGTGGGAATCTGGTCAGTCTTCTATCTCTGGCAGACGGGATGAAAGATGATCCAACATTGACGTGTTTTAGAGGAAGGGGTGAATTCAATATGTCACTCTACCTCACTCACTCCTCACACTCCTCGCAGTAAACCCTTCTGACTGTAGAGTGATTCCACATGACTTTTCTCTGGAGTGAGAGTACAGTGAAGTGAGCGCTCCTTCACTACAGAAATATATTAGAACAGAGCTAACTGAGAAGGTGAGCTGCTGAGGAACAGTTAGCATGCTACAGGCTACGTAATGCTACATAATGACCGCTTTCCTGTTGAGTCTGGTTCTTCTCCGGTTCCTCTCCTGTTTTTTTTTCCACCTCTGGCTTGCTCATTAGGGATCGAAATCTACACCTGGAATTCTGGAAAGCTGCTTTGTGACGATGTCTCAGATGCTAAAACTGCTATACAAATAAAAAAATACTACCGAGTAATACTTAATAAACCGCCTTCTTTGTTTGTGGGGATGTTAGGAACTTTGGCAAATATTAGCTCCAGTGTGTTCTCAAGGTTTCAGGTATGGATTTAGTGCTTAATGATTATGATATCCTCATGAAAAAAAATGTAAAGCTTTGTAGAGTTTGTATTAGCAGCAGTGCTGAAAAACATCAGCGCACCTTTAAAGTCTCTTCTGGATGTAGGACCGGTAATTACGTCTAACATACACCTGTACATCAGCTGAAAAACGTTCATAATAGTGTAAAACTGTCAAAACAAATTGTTACAATAAATTATTATATTTTTAAATACTACTACTAATAACTATTATTATTATTATTATCATTATTATTATAAAATAAGAAATGTATAACAAATTAATTGTAAAACACAGATTGTGCTTCAAATTGGCGTCATAACTATTTATACTTTTTTCCTATTTAAGTTTCTTTTATATCGATATTTGCAAATTTCTCAAAACACCTTAAATTGATTTTAAAAAATTTATATATAACATGACATAATGTTAAAACACATTTTGTTGATGAAATAATAAAATTATAATAAAGGTGTATATAATGATATATTCATATATGATAAATTATATTGATTATGTAATATATAATATTACATAATGATATATTTTTTATAACAAAATAATATAATTGAATACTTTGATATATTTTTCTATATTTTGATATTTAGACGTCTACACATATTTACGGAATTTGATTCAGGTCTTTATTTTGTCAGCTATTATTTGATGAGACATGGTCTGAAAAAGATGAAGAAATAAAATTGAAGAAAAGTGTAAGAAATGGGAGGTGTACACATAAAGGAGATAAAATTATCTCTATTCTATTCTATTGTTGTTTATTTATTTATTATTTATAGTATTTCCATCTTGGAACATAACCCACATCAAGAATTACACCCTTGTAATCTTTCTGTGGAAAAAAAAAAAGGCATTTTTTGTGTCCAGAACTCCATGTTTATCATTATCACACCATTTTTCTTTTTTTTTTTTTAATCTTAAATTCCACTAACTTTAATGAAAGATCTCCTTTGGTGATCATCCCACAGCATGCTGATAGTGGGCGGGGATATGCTGTCGTGGGCGGGGCCAGTGAGAGACTGAGAGTGAGGCTGGAATGAGCCGAGTCATCTGTAGAGGTGTAACTGAACACCGTGCAGGAGTGTGATAGCCTGCAGCAGCTGCTCCTGCTCCGGCTAAGGCCTTGACGGGTGTTTGAAATCCTTTCACCCTAATGCTCTGTTTCCTTAACTCCTGTGATCCTGTGTCACTTCAAAAAAAGTGAGTTTGTGCGTCAATTGAACAGCTGACGGGCAGGTATTAAATTTGCGTAAGCCATTTTTCATTTACTCACTTTTCAAGCATTTCCTTCGAAAACTCAAAAACTTTTTCACTACATGATCACTTCGTAACAGTCTCAATCTGAAGCTGGTTTTAGACTATTCATGACTAGTCCCCGAAGATTTGCATTTACAATTTGGAATTTACTTTACTCTGAAAAGTTTTCAATTATACTTTCCTGATGAAGAGAGCACACACTATCCGTATCTATATTTTATTTTAATTTTATATATATATATTTTTTGAAGCTTCTCGCCACTGTTAAATCGCCATTATACTTGACGAGTAATTATATACACATGAACCCACTGAACGGCTTTCCAAAAAAAAGCCTCAACCTTTAACTCATCTGGGTCATAATTTTATACTGCAAATGGAATATTACTAAATATTAATGAAGAATAGTGTTTGAGCAGAGGCAGCAAAATAAACAGGATAAACAATCACTAATGCTTCCCCTTCCTTCTGTCTCTTATTCACATCCTCAATCAGGATGATCCCTCAGCATGTATAACTGTATATAATGCAATGTATACTGGAGCTGAGAGTTGAGTTTTCTGACTGATGTTAAAGGCTGTGTGTGCATTGCCGCATGCAGTGGCATGAGAAACAAGGATTTACTGTATGGCAAAAAAAACAAAAGCACACACTCAGAGATAAAAATGCAACAGAAGAGCTGCTAAACTGCATTTAGAAACACATTTAACATAGGCAAGCTGCCATGAAATTGGGAAGCACAGGGATCCCAGAGGGAAGAAATGATGAAAAGAACATGAGCAAGTATTTGAAAGGCAGTTATACAACACACACACTGTGATCTTTGTGATAGTAAAATCAGCTTAATCAGCGTAAACGAAGCATACCCTTAGTAGTACCCAGTTAGCGACCATGCAAATATCTCCACAGCAACAAAGATGTCTTGTAAGGCTGTAATTCTGTGGGCTTATTAAAAGAACTTCAATCCTTTCACACACCAGATAAACTCAGTGGTTGAACACAGCAATGTACTATAACATATAATAGTTTTACTGTAACTTATAGTAAATACTTTTCTACTATAACTCTGACATGTTGTTACTCAGAGTGAATTCTGGGAATTTTTGCACCCCTTCCAGGTTTTGGATTAGCTGTTCCTCCAGCGTGCATTCAAAGTGAGTCGTGACTTCAGTGAGAAAGAATGTCACAATAAATTCTATTCTATCTATCTATCTATCTATCTATCTATCTATCTATCTATCTATCTATCTATCTATCTATCTATCTATCAAAAGGTTTGTCTGACATTAAAAAGCTCTCCTCACTGTACATGATCAGAAGAAATGTTTTGAAATCTTTAATTTTTTTTTTATTGTTGGCTTTGTAGCCATGGCTCAACCTATTATTCTACAAGAATAATACCTAGATTTATAAGTTATATAGTGGAATCACATACATTGTATACCAAGTGCAGTGTACAAAACAGTTTTATCCTGGATGACGTGTGCAGCACAGTTTTTGCAGTTATGAACACACGGGGTTGCGTGTATGGATAACTGTAACAATGGGGATTCAGTCGGAGGTCGAAGTCGAGGATGTGCAGAGGCCTCTTTATTTAAAACAAAACAATGACAACAAATTCAAACTAAACAAGGCTAGATCGAAACAAAGACTATGTCAGAATTGACGGCAAGACAGGAATATTAACGCGAGTCCACTACAGCACTATGGAAGATGAGGTTAACTCAAAGGACCAGGAAGTACAATGACATGTCAAAATAAGAGTGCATATCTAAATAAACATAATCACATTACACCAGGAAGGCCGACACACGCTAAGAACGCGAAATATGTCAATGACAGTACAACAGGAGCAGCATAAGTGTTCAAACCTGAGTTCTTTATCCAGGTGATTGTGGGAATACACCCTGGGTCCATACACGCCAGTCCATCAGAGGGTAACGTGCACACACACACATTCACAGTCTCTATAACACCTAACTGCAATTTGGATGATTTTAGATGGTGATGTTTCTGGGAGGTGGGAGGAAAACCGGAGAACCCGGAGGAAATCTGTGCAACCCTCTAAACAAACGAAATAAAAAAGAAACCACATAGTTAAACATTTCATCTGGTAAAGTAAGTTCTGAGAGACAAACACAAGTTAAGATAAAAGTACACTGTGTGCAGTTTCCATTATGAGGTAGTGAGATAGAAATTGTACAGATAATTTCTGAGCTACTAGAGCATCAGAGGGAACATTTAATTCCCCACTAGTACACTTCCCAGACTTTGTCCAAAAAAAAAGAAAAAAGACCAATAGAGTCATTGTCCTCGGGACAGTTTACAGACTTTGTAAAGGGGCTGGAAGTCCAGCAGTATTGGCAGGCTAAGAGTGTGTGTTGGACACGGCAGGCTTGTAGTGTACTCCAGCCTTTGTCCTCAGTGCAGAGCATTTCACTGCAGTCGAGCAGCGAGTATGGCAAAAAGGCGAAAGATCTCACTGTTGGAGGCATGGCTCAGGAATCGGGCCGCACATCCCAAGAAAGCAGAAAATCTGAAACTATGGCCGCGACAATTGTAAGTGACAAAAACCTGAGTGCTGTGGCAGGAATATGGTTTTTAGTTTGTTGGCAATGTATAGACAATATGTATCATTTACTGATTTCTTGAGAAGGCAATATCTGAATTGTTTATGCATTTTTAATCTGTGTTTTCTTTCTTTGGATTCAGTTTGTGACAGTTCTTTTGGGTCTATCTATCTGTCTATTATTTATCTATCTATCAGTTGTCCGTGCTTTCATTTGTGAGGAATACGGAATAAATACTTGTGTTGATTAATCAAAGTGGAGTTACACTTACCACCCCAAAGTTGAATATTTTCCAAGAACAGCACCGCCGAGGTGTTTTATTCTTCTTACAACACTGCAGGTATTACTGGGGAAGGTGGGGGGGTTCCTCTGGGTTCTTCCCCCAGTCCAAAGACATGTGCTGTAGGCTGATTGTGCCCTGTGATGGTGTCCCCCAATAGCCTCCAGGCTCCCCGTAACCCTGGATAAGCGGTACAGATAGATGGACATGTCTTACTTTTTTATCAGTTAATCTTTTGGAAGAGGGAGTCACATAAACACTCGTTCGCTCACCAGCCTCTGTTTATTGTCCTCTCTCTTGAAGTTAATAAGAATTATAAAAAAACGCAGCTTGTCATGTTACTGAGAAACTGCAAAGCACAAGCTCCTGTCCTGAAGATGTCAGAAAACGTAAAGTTGCAGCTTTACCTCTAACTCGTAAACCTGTGATTTGCAGCTGCACTGCTGCCAGAGCTGCCGTTATCGAAAATTAATCAACATCTTCTGACCAATCAGAATCCATGATTACCTCGGTTCATTGTAAATAAATATTTATATTATGCAACGTCATACAAAATATTGAGGGCGTGTTGCAACGAACACACACAGTTGTGTAACTTGTGATAAAAGCCAAAAAGTAGTTTTAGCCTTCATTTCTTGTGTTTTAGATGAAAAACTACACAACTGTAAAAAAAAAAAAAGAAAAATTTAACCATGGGAAAATATGAAGAGACTTTTTTGTTGCTATCTTCTCTTCTCTTCTCTTCTCTTCTCTTCTCTTCTCTTCTCTTCTCTTCTCTTCTCTTCTCTCGCTCACCTCTGCTCTCTCTCCTCTCTCGGCAGGGCGTTGCTGAGAGACCCCGAGCTGGTTTCGTCTCTCGTCCTGCAGAATGTGAAGATGGCGTGTTTGCTCCCCACCGCAGGCACCAATGTGTTCCGCCGCTTCACGCCGGAGTCGCTGGCTGAGTGTGAGCGACTCAAGGCTGAGGAAGATGCTGAAGAGGCGCAGAGGAAAGCCCTGAAGATTGAGATCCCAGAGGAGGAGCTGCCCAAACCCTCCAAAGACCTGGAAGTTGGAAAATCCTTACCTTTTATCTATGGAGACCCTCCACCTGAGCTCCTTAACATCCCTCTGGAAGAGCTCGATCCCTACTACAAAAGCAAAAAAGTCAGTCCTGGCTCCTCTGTGTACACTGCATTTTCACAAAGCATGAGCACTTGAAGTGTTGCAGAAAGTTAAGAAATAGCATAAGAAGTAGGTCCCAGTGAAAAAATAGTTTTAGTGGTATAACACAACTCTAAAAAGGTTCCTTAATGCCATGGTTCCCACAGTGGGGTCAGTGAAGTACAGCCAGGATGTCTGCAAATCTGTAGTTTTTAAATCATATTTATTATATGATATAGCTCATATAGTATATTATTATTATTATTATTATTATTATTATTATTATTAAAATAAGATATTATTAATGCTGTTGTTGTGGTATTTATTGAGTTTTTATTGTAGCACATCTGAATGGTAACTTGAATTGAACGGGTTTAATCCAAACCTCAATAAGTCAACAACAAAAGGGCCTGTAAATGAAGTCTGCTTTTATCTGATGACAATTTTAATACAAATGTTTAATACATAGAGTTACAGTGCTAAAAAATAGCCAAAAATATTTAATGTTTTAATATTTTCATATTTAAATAATGAGCCCATGGTTTGAATAGTTGGAATATGTTCATAAAGTAAATCAGTACTGAAGGGTCCATGAAATTCTTTTATTTTTAATTTTTTACAATTAAAGTTGTTTGGTTGTTTATTTATTTATTTATGTACTTTTGTTAGTTTGCTTGGTTATTTATTAATCTATTTATTTATATGCATACATACTTACTTACTTATGTATTTTTGCTTGCTTGCTCACTTATTTATTTATTTATTTAGTTACTTATTTTTGTTTCCTTCCTTACTAAATTACAAACTTATTTACTAACTCACTAACTAACTAACTTACTTGGACTGCTGTAGTGTTGTACACAGAACCTTTCCCCCACTTGGCGTCCCCAGAGGGACTAACTGAAGAACACATAGGAGTGCTGGATGTAACCTTTCTCCTGAGGGTGATTAAGATTATGAGAGAAAATGTGTAACATGCGAGTATCAGATTTCAAATTTAAATCCTAACCAGCGGTCGCGGTGTAGTCAGTTCCTCAAGTCCCGGTGCCCTGCAAGTCTGAAAAAGAAAA
The DNA here is from genome assembly GCA_037576825.1 of Pangasius krempfi. Taxonomy (NCBI): domain Eukaryota; kingdom Metazoa; phylum Chordata; class Actinopteri; order Siluriformes; family Pangasiidae; genus Pangasius; species Pangasius krempfi. The sequence goes on from CM075002.1 coordinate 2,953,773, forward strand.
CCATCGTTCATGAAACGTCTCATGATGTTCTTGTATTATAGTGGAATCCGAAGCAGTCAGATGTTTATAGTCACAAGCCTTTTGGTGTTCAGACTTTTCAGGGAATCATGGCCAAAGTCTCTAGCAGGGGTGTGACACCAGGCAGCCAAGTCAAACACAGGCAGATCTATTACTCAAGCTCATAAACAAACACACTGCGTCCAAAAAATAAATAAATAAAAGTTACTACATACTATGATAGCAGTCTGGAAAAACAAGAAGCATGGAGCTACAAATGAAACATAATGAGGCTTAGCAAAGAAAAATCAAATGCACAGAGATAAGATTAACCAATCGTATACCACAGCGCTGATGAATTCTGGATTCTGATTGGTCAGGTTTCGATTAAGTTTTTTATAACAAACTAAATCACAAGTTTATATTAATGCGCTTGCTCTAATATGTTATCGTTTCTATAGTAACAATTAACTCAAAGAAATGTGTATGGCAGAGATTACACATAAAATAATTATTGCTATATCTTTCTGAAGTTTTCTGTAAGGAGACATTTTTGGAAGGAGTCTCCAGTGTCAGCACTTTGTAACAATCAGAGGTAAAGCCGTAACTTGCGAAATTTACGCTTAGTAACATGAGAAGGTGCATGTTTTTGTCTTATTAACTTCAGGGGAGGGAAGACAGTTAACAGCGCTAACAGGAATGAACTTCTTTTGCATATGTTCCACCACATAAGACGTAAGCATAAACAAAAGAAAGTATGATGTGCCGTTCTGTAATAAACAAAAACATGTTAGCATTGGTGAATCGCTGTGGTATGAGAAAAATAAAACACATCAGGACGTGCTGTTTTAGGAAATTAATCAACTTCGGGGTGGTAAAGTTAGCACCGCTTCATCACACCACCCCATCGTTGATTATTTTACTGTAGCAGCATGATACCAGTAAAAACACAAAAAAGTGTACATTTGCTGTAAAAGAAAGTTCCTTATTGTGCTACATTATGTGTTGCTGATTGTCTTAAACCTTTAGATTTTTATTTTATTTTATTCATGCTTTTTGTGTTTTGCAGACTTTCATCGTGATCAGCAAAGGGAATACAATCAACAGGTTCAACGTGGAGCCAGCCTGTTACATTCTCACCCCCTTTAACCCCGTCCGCAGGGTTGCCATCCGAATACTCATACACTCATATCCTTTGGATGCACACAAGCTTTTATGGTTGAGGGCGTCTTATTCACTATGACAAATAACAAGCAGAATCATTTCTTACGTGTTTTTAGATGTGATGAATGTGTATCTACGAGATGATGACTGATCACTGAACCTTATTAGCTTTTCATGCTTTTGCTAGATCTATGTTGGTGCCAGTACCCTGAAATTATGTGCTAAAAAAGTTAAAACTTTTTCATTTTCTAAGTTAAAAATTTCAGGCTTTTTCACCATTTTGGACCATTTTCAGCATCTATGATAATGTAGTTAACTGGTGATGGCTATATACGTATTTAATGTTGGCTAAGTTGAACATGCAGTACATTGATAGATTTTTTTTTCACATTAACAAACTCAAAACATTCTCCAAATTTACCTTGACAGAAAGTGAGAGTGCTGTATCAAAGTACCTTTCAGATCAAGTCAAGACAAGAGCACCGGCTGAAACGTTACTAATGCGAGATGGGGGAAAGGAGGCAGGGCTTCCGGGGTGTCAGTTAATATCAGAGAGTTTATTATGGAAAAAAGATAACTGTCCTTTTGGCTCATTTTTGCATTCACGTGTACTCTGATGCTGAAATTCGGAGCTCCTAAGTGACATGCTCCATGCTCCTGCATGACAGGGCCGCATAACACACTCGCAGGAAAGCGCTATCTACCGTCTTTCACATACAGAGCTCACATACAGAACCATACAATGTTTTAAATATTTATTTTTTGGTATTTTCCATCTCACCCCACAGTTTGATCACCTCTGCCCTATGCCCTGTTTTTTGTAAATGGTTTACGCATAAGTCTTATTGTGCTAACACACAGATTGACCTTCATCTATGTCATCTATTGAGAAATCATTCACAGTACAGGCTCGAAAACCCCTTGACTTTAGTAACTTGTAGATCCTCCTTTAGCAGTGACAACCTCCTAGCAAAACGATGGGGAGGGATTTTGGACTGTTTCTCACCACAAAACTGTTTCATTTCATCATTATTTTGACTTGCTCTTTTTCAGCCATTCTTTAGTTGATTTACTTGTGTGCTTTGGGTCATTGTGTTGTTGCATCACCCAACCTCTATTAAGCTTGAGATCATGCACTGTTGCCCTGACATTCTCCTGTAAAATGTCTTCATACAGTTTGAATTCATTGTTCCCTCAACGATTGCAAGGTGTCTAGGTCCCGAGGCAGCAAAGCAGCTCTAAACCATGATGCTCCCTACACCATGCTTCACAGTTGCGAAGAGGTTTTGGTGTTGGTGTGCAGTGTCTTTTTTCCTCCAAACATAGCGTTGTGTATTTGTTGCCAAAAAGTACAACTTTGGTCACATCTGTCCACAGAACATTTTCCCAGAAACATTGTGGAACATATAGGTGGTTTTTGGCAAACTTGAGATGTGTCACAATGTTTTTTTTGGACAGCAGTGGTTTCCTTCATGGTGTCCTTCCTTTAACACCAAAGTTGTTCAGTGACAGTGACAGTTCTGACAGTGGACACAAGAACAAAGACTTTTGCAGTTTTTAAGTTTTCTGCAGGTCTTTTTCTCTTTTGTGCAAGTCTTTAGTACGTCTTCTAAGGTCCTGTGAAAGTTGATGAGGCATAGTTCACACTAATCAGTTGTTCTTGAGAAGAACACCAGACTTCGTGTGTCTTTATTTAAAGGGAAAAGCACCTGTACAACCCACACTTCCAGTCTCATCTCCTTGACACACCTGAGTTCACTTACTTTTTCCAGCCTGTACTGTGAATGATTACTCAATATGCCCCATAAAGACCTGAAAACTGCTACTGTGTGTTAATAGTTTAGTCAAATTGTGTTTGTCTATAATTGTGACTTAGATGATCAGAAGGTCAGACCACATTTTATGAGTAATCAATAAACTCTGGTAATTCCAAAAGGTTCACAAACGTTTTCTTGCAACTGTATCTAACTGCCAAGACAGCAAGGCTTGGGCACAGTCAGTGATCGCAGCTGTGGACGTAACTTAATTTAGATATCACACACACACACAAACAAACCCACACTGCTCCTTGACTGTTCAGTAAATTGTTCAGCATGTTCATCATGGTAACGATCCTGTCCAACTGTGTGTTCATGACGATGAGCAACCCGCCAGATTGGAGCAAAATTATGGAGTGAGTATCAAGAACAATGACAAGCCTTGTATATGATCATATTATACCTATATAAACGTACGTAATTACATCATAATGTATAGTGCTGTTACCTCGGCATCTCTTTATACACCACTGTGTTTTCTCGCATGATCGGTACACTCGTGTGACTTGTGTGTCAGGTACGTGTTTACAGGGATCTACACCTTCGAGGCTCTGGTTAAAATCTTGTCCAGAGGGTTCTGTATTGGAGACTTCACATTCCTTCGAGATCCATGGAACTGGCTGGATTTCATGGTGATCAGCATGGCGTGAGTATGAGATGGGATGCATGGTACTGAAATAGTTTCATTTAAGAAATCCATTTTGGTTTTAATATAATTTTTGTAAATATTTTTTAAATATTTGCATTTAAAATGCAATAATTTCCCTTCAAGTACACTGACAAAAAGTCTGTCTGTTAGAATTCCAACTACCATGATGACCAATCTGCTCTGCTTTAGAAACACACACACACACACACACACACACACACACACACACACACACACACACACACACACACACACACACACACACTCTGTAGGCCCCCCTTCCACTCACTGTTATTCTCCCTCTATTTCTCTTTATGCTTTTCTCACTGCTTTTCTTTCTTTCTTTCTTTCTTTCTTTCTTTCTTTCTTTCTTTCTTTCACTTTTTTCTTTCTTCATGTTGTTCTAACATTTTTGGTCTGAATCTCCCTCTTTTTCTCTTTTTGTGAACAATTGTTTTTTCACACATTTTTACATTTATCTCACTTACCAACCTTCGTTTCTCTTCCTCTGTCCTTTTTCATTTCCTTTTCTTAAAAGCATACCTCCATATTCACTATTTGGGGCCATTTTATATACTCACTGTCCACTTTATTAGGAACACCTGTACACCTGCTGATTCATGCAATTATCCTATTAGGTCTTCTTAATAATGTGGACAGTGTGTGTAAATATTCAGTATTTTTGTCACAGTAATTACATTAATCAAAAACAGTAGCCAAATTACATTAATTTATAAAGCAGTAGTCAGATGTTATAGAGGTGAGTTGAGCTACACTCTGGAGCCCTGTGCAATGTTCGCAGTAGTGTGCTCACGAAAATGCAGCGCAAGTTTACATAGTGAATCGTAATAAGCGTTTCAAGGCTGTGATGAATGAGTTTAGATTTCCTGAGTGATTCTGGATGATGTGTGTCTGCAGGTACATCACTGAGTTTGTGGACTTGGGAAATGTCTCAGCTCTGAGGACCTTCCGTGTGCTTCGAGCCCTGAAGACAATCACTGTAATTCCTGGTGCGTCCTCGAACCCAGTCGACATCACATGAATGACCATTTATAGGCATTTACAGGAAATTATTACCACAGCACTGTTGAATTCTCAAGTCTGATTGGCCAGAAGGTTTTCTATAACAGCAGCTCTGACAGTAATGCAAGTGCAAATCACAGATTTATCTTCATGTGTATTAATAGGCTTAGTCTAATATGCTTGTTTTTACAGTAAGGGCTAATTTGCAGGAGCTTATTCAAATGGTTTAAAAATGTGTTTAATTGGCGATATGGTGAGGTTTTCTGTGCAGAGAGGTTTATTTAACATTTATGGAAGGAGTCTCTAGTGTCAGTGCTTTGTAACAGTCAGATGTGAAGCTGGAACTGAAGTTTTCAGACATGGGAAGTCCTCAGGACAGAGGAGTTTATACTTTGCGGTTTGTCTATAACATGAGAAGATGCATTTTTTTGTCTTGTTAACTTCAAAAAAGAAAAAGGGAGGAAACGACTGTTTATAGCAACTATAATGTAAGTGAGAACAATAATGTAAGTGAAGTTGTTCCACAACAAATGTAACTATATTTAACATGGACAAACATGGATCTATATCTATATTTATCTACATACAGTATTCATACATTTTATATATATATATATATTAAATATATACATATTTACACATACATACATACACACACACACACACACATATATATATATATATATATATATATATATATATATAAAGAGAGAGCGAGACCGTCTCAGACTGTCTCAAAAGACTTATGGTGCTGCAAACTCGTGGCTCATATAAAACTCATATAAAAAATTAATAAAATCTATAAGTTAGTAGCAGTTGCATGATGCTCAGAACACCTGTGTGTGCCCTGCAGGTCTGAAAACCATTGTTGGTGCGCTGATTCAGTCTGTGAAGAAGTTGGGAGACGTCATGATCCTGACCGTCTTCTGTCTCAGCGTTTTCGCCCTCATTGGCCTGCAGCTGTTCATGGGAAATCTGCGCCACAAGTGCATCCTCTGGCCTCCTCACGGCTTCAATGATACCACAGAAACGAACAGCACTTTCGACTTTGAAGATTTCCTCAACAACCCTGGTAACTGAAGTACAGATCTGATCTCTGATCTGATCAAGTTTAACATCAAGAGTCTGCTTGTCTGCTTTAATATTATATTATTATATATTAATCTTGCAGGTTTACCGGCAGGCTGTTTGTCATTCTGCTATTCTGTAAGCTGATTGTGAGTTCTTTGTTTTGCAGAGCATTACTATTACCTGCCTGGTAGCATAGATCCACTGCTTTGTGGAAACAGCTCGGATGCTGGGTAGGTTGGTCAGACATATATTTTCCTCTTCACTGGTTATTAAATGATCCATATTTTGGAAATGGAGCAATTCTCAAAACAAAGGTGTCCTGGTCTGGGAAAACCTATCACATGGTCAAACTTTGGCATTTTCTGCTATATATACACAGTGGTGTCCAAAAGTCTGAGACTAGTGAAAATGCTTCTAGTTTGTATTTTCCCCCCCAATTTAATACAGAATGTATCATTTCAAAATATACTGTGAACAACAACTTGAGTGAAAAGTAGAATCTGAAAAATATGTACATGAATTTCTGAATATTTGGTTTGTCCCTTTTGCTGTAAAGACACTGGAGCTGACACACACTCTGTATGTTTTTTTAAAACCGGACAATCCATGTTAGATCGAATCCATCGAGTGTCGCCTGTACACATGCTTCAACTGAAGGGCTAGGACTCAAGTCAATATCAGCTGTGGTCAATATCACAAATTTGCATAAATGTAAATAGTGACTTGGAAATAGTGCAGAATCTTGAATATTTCTTCTTTATTTTTCTCTTCATAACAATGTTTTAATTTTCTTTTAAAATGCTAAAACTTTGTTTATTTCGGGGGCTAAAAGAAAAAAAACAACAACAAATAACCTCCTCTTAGACTTTTGTAGTCCACTGTAGTTGAGAAAACTACAGGCTTCCCTGAACTGAAATATGTTTGTCTTTTGCACACATCACAATCACAAATACAGCATTTTAAACTCCACTAAAAGTGAAAACGGAGAAAATCTAAGGAAGATTTAAAGATTTCGTTCCAATTACACTGAAAGATTTCCTGCCTATCTCTACACTCACAACTGTCATCGTATCACATTATAAGTTTACAATGAGAAATGAGTTCTCACGTTGATCGTCAGCATCATCCACATCAGTCTCTGTCTCATCACCTGAGGTAAAAATCACTCGCAGAGTTTAAACCCGATCGTCATCTCTTCACTCCACTGATCTCTGTTCACACTAACGTCGGTGAAATAAACACTGATTCGTTCGCTCACTTCTTTTCAGAAAATTTGTTGTCACTATTGTTTTATGAGGAAATTCCATCATTCTACAACCCTGTACAGAGTGTGTATGAGATTAAAATGTAAATAAAAACATTTTCACATTATTTAAAATATATCTGTTGCAGAAAAAAATACTTTGATCAAAACCTGATTTAACGTCAGCCACGGCGACAGATGATGGGTTTTCCCAGACCGCCGCGTATATGAGATGCTTTACAGAGGTGTGCATTGGGGAAAAAAGTCACCAAAGTGGGTGGGATTGGGCAGAATTGGGATTTTGTAAACAGGTCGGCACACACCTGTACTACTTTGTGGAATAAAGTACTGAAACAATAATTAATAATAAGAAACTTAATAAGGTGGCGTTTGTGTATGACTGAGTTGCTGACTGTAATATTGACAGGATGTGTCCTGAGGGATACACGTGTATGAAAGCGGGGAGGAATCCAAATTACGGATACACCAGCTATGACAACTTCGGCTGGGCCTTCCTCGCCCTCTTCCGCCTCATGACACAAGACTTCTGGGAAAACTTGTTCCAGCTGGTTTGTACATTCACAGTTTTTTGAGGCTTGCATGATAATATGCACACATTATTCCACTCACCTTTCTTTATTGTTGCTTTGTCATGCTTCACTAATGGAGCTGTGCAGTTATTAAGTAAGTACTGAACCATTTTCACATTTAAAAGTCCGGGCACACGAGTGAATTCTCACTTTAGAGAACGAATGGAGATAGTTACCCTTAAGGAAAAATCATATACGGTTCATGTGTGATCATGTGAGTAATATGTACTCACACATGAAAAAAACACGTGAACAGCCATTTTACCACGTTATGCCCTAAAATTGGAAATAATGTGAATATAAATGCATCCTGATAAAAAAAAACAAAATAAATCAATAAACCCATGTGCCCCACAGGTGAAAAATTGAAATGGGAAAATAAATGAGTCATAAGAAAAAAATTACGTGTGAAAAATAAAACCACATGCCTTACACGTAAAAAATTTGAACACATGAAAAATTCACATGAAAATGAACAAATCATATATAAGAACACATGAGCAAAAATAAAAGCTCACATCCTACATTTGAAAAATGGATTTAAAAAAGGTAATTTTAGAAAATTACATGTAGAAATATTACTGTGGTGGTCTTTGCAGAACAAAAACCTGAGAAAATTGGATTATAGTGTATTTTTAAAAGATTTTCTAAAGCAAAATGTCTGGACATCTTTGCTCGTCACCTGCTGATGCCATCTTGCGTATTTCAGACTCTCCGGGCAGCAGGGAAGACCTACATGATCTTCTTCGTGGTCATCATCTTCTTAGGCTCCTTTTACCTGATCAACCTGATTTTGGCTGTGGTCGCAATGGCGTATGCAGAGCAGAACGAAGCCACTAGAGCTGAGGCTAAAGAGAAGGAGGAGGAGTATGCCAGGATCATGGAACAGCTCAAAAAGCAATCTGAGGCAAGCATGCTCTCTCTTTCTGTCATTAATTTCATTCACTGTATCCCTAATGAGCCATTGCTTGCATGAAGCTTGCACTAAATAATCTCAGTGGCAATTCATAACTGAGAAGACCTCTTAAACTAGTAATTCATGATTCAAGAACTTTATTTTCATATGCACAATGAAATTCGTAGTTTGCATAAAATAACGAATAAATAAAAATAGCAATGTGTAATTGTGCAAATTTGGAACAAGACCAATGATTTTATGGCATACAAATAGGAAATACAATATAATTAGCAAGATTAGCAAGTTTACCATAAAATCATCAAAAGCTAAATCATGTCTGAGCAAATGTTTTAGTTAAGGTAAGTTTTTGCAGATATGAAACGCAATATTTTAATATTATACAGATAAAACTTCCAAGTATTTCATTTGTCCGACCAGCTAAAGAGAGTGATGATGAAAGAAAGCACGACCTCGCTCTCGAGCAGAAAGAAAGATGATGGCAGCATTGAGTGTGATGAGAATCATGAAGAGCATGGCATTGCTTTGAAACACAGAGAGGTAAAGCACAAACACCAACGAATCCATCAAATGATTGCTGTAGTTGATCAATATTTAATACTTTCAATGCTGCCAAAGCATTACAGTCCAATTTGACTCTAATTTAATTTCTTTTTTGCTGTGTCTAAAGTCTATTGAGGTGTCCAAATCAAATGGATCCAAAGGAAGCATGGACTTAATAGAAGTACCTGGCCAGCACAATAGGAAAGCCAGTGCAGTGAGCCATACACTAGAAGGTGAAGTTTAGTCATGAGTAATGAAAAGTGATTCAACAGATTTGATAGAATAATGAACAACAGGATTATACATATTTGTTGGTTAAAAGTAGGTCTAATTGGACGCTTCTACTGTTAGCAATGAAATAACCTGTTAATATCGTGTTTATACCTTCTTATTATATTTTCAGAATTAGAAGAGTTGGAAAGACCATGCCCACCTTGCTGGTACAAGTTTGCAGACATTTTCCTAAAGTGGAACTGCTGTACACCATGGGTCAAATTCAAAAAATGGGTGTATTTCATTGTGATGGATCCTTTTGTGGACTTGGGCATCACTATCTGCATCATACTAAACACTATGTTCATGGCCATGGAACATTATCCAATGACTGCTGAGTTTGAACATGTCTTGTCTGTTGGGAATTTGGTAAGGCACTAGATACAAAACTAAATGATACAGTATGTCACTGGTTTATTCTACTTGCATCTTCTAAATTGCCCTCAAATAAAACCACTAAGTTATGAGCACTTCTTTCTAGGTGTTCACGGGTATCTTCACGGCTGAGATGATCCTCAAACTCATAGCGATGGACCCTTACTACTACTTCCAAGTTGGCTGGAATATATTTGACAGCATCATCGTGACCATGAGTCTTGTGGAACTCGGCTTGGCTAATGTACAAGGGCTCTCTGTCCTCCGGTCCTTCCGACTTGTAAGTAATTGTTTGTCCACTTACCAGAAACTGTATGCAAACAGATGCATAAAAGAATTGCAGAGAGTCCAGGTTATCAGTTTTTGCTAATGAGGTTGTTCATTGATTGTCTTCCTGCAATGCCTGAGTGTATGCCAGATCTGCTAGCATACTGAATACTAAAGTTAAGATGTTAGAAGACTTATTGCTTCTCGTACCCAAACATCCGAGATTGGACACTCATTACACTAGTCCCTCTATTTCATGTTAAATAAAAGCATGGAGGCAAGAATGAAGAATTTGACCTACAATCGGCGGACGTTTTAGTTGGACATGAGAGATTGGAGCACAGCAAACCTATTGGAGGACTGCACACCTTTGTTTTGGTAAATAGCTGACTTCACACTAGCTGATTCTTCTCAGAGTTCATAGGATGCAAAAGATCACCTTTTATTATATGTATATCTCTTATTTATTGGTAATTTCAGTCCATCAAAGAACAAGCAAACGTATGAATCCCAAAAAAGCACGAAACTGGGAAGAATCATATAGCGTGGTGTTGGCATTTCTGGAGAAAAATTGGAGAGTTTTTGCACTTTGCTCTTTTATTATGTTTATGCGTGAAGCAATAGGCCCAAGCTACTTTATTTTTCGAGTAGCTGAGTTTACAACAGCTTGCCATACTCAACTCATGTCAGTGTGCTGGAATGTGCACATAGTGCTTGTATGCTTTTGAACCAATTTAGGTATTTCTGTTTGAATAACCCATTACATAAAGGAGAAAACGCTGCTGAAATTATTTTGCCTGAGTAGGTACGTCTTGTAGGGAAGGGTACGTCAGGAAGGGAAGGGCTGAAGCATGCTGTATAACATAGGATTTTATAGTTGCATGTTCATGTAAGAAAGGTAAAAAAAAATAAAGTGTGTAAGATATGGCAGCAAGAATGGGTCAGAGCTTGAGACAAACTAGGTGTGATGGCCTGAGAGAAATTGTAAAACAGAAAACAGACAGGATTTACAAGAGAGATTGACAATCAGGCAGGATGGGTGATGCAGGGACAGGATCTATAAGAGAGACTGGTATTGGGGCAGAATGGGTGATGCAGGGGGAGGATCTATAAGAGAGACTGGTATTGGGGCAGAATGGATGATGCAGAGGCAAGATCTATGAGATAGATGAAAACTGGGGCAGAAGGGAAGAAGGAGGGGCAATATCTTGGGAAACAGACCTGAGACAAACTGTGAAACAGTGCTACAGCAGCATGTTGACAAGGAGCAGGACTGACAAGAGAAAGTGACACAGAATGGGTGATGCAGTAGCAGCACTGATCAACACTGGAGCATAATATGTGATGCAGTGACCCTGACTGATGAAAGAGATTGGCACTGGGGCATGAGGTGTGATGCTGCACCAGAATTGATGAGATAGATCATCACTGGGGCATGATGGAGGAGAGAGATTGTCCTGCAGGGGCAGGACAGAGGAGAGAGATTGATATTGGATCGGGATGGGTGACACAGGAGCATTTAGCAAGCTTCACTCTTGCTGATAGCAGAAATAAGGAAACCATCTCTCTCACTGTTGAAAAAAATTCTCCGCAGATCACTGGGAGATCATAATGGGGATTTTTTTCAGGCAGTATACTCAATTTATAAATATAAAGTATGCAGTGGGAACAAAACTCTTGCAGTACCATCAGAAATATTGACACGTCATTAGACAGACCGGCTTTATCAGCTTGATCTACTTGAATGGAGTGAGATAAGACATCTCACTGCTTCTCCTCAAACTCCTTCATTTGACTCAGTAGTTCTGTTTCTATAAATTTACTATATCCAGTCTTCTATTTCACAGAGAAGCAAGAGAATGGCAGATGTAATCCCACAGTGTATTTGTCAGGGGTTAAATTCAAGCATCATTGTCATAATCCATCAAATCTTAGGCAGATGCTATAAAAAGATTGACCTAGTTCTAAAACACCCCAGTCACTACTCATAATAAAGATCTTAAAGGCCAATGCATTTAGAAAGTGTGTGAATTCAGAAGGACCCTAATTTTTAGCCATGGCTTCCAATGTGTTTTAAAACATATGTTCGCAAAATGCTTTTGTGTTCACATTATGATTTAGCTAGCTAGCAACAAGAATGGCCCTAAGGTTCTTTACAGATCATGCTGTCACTGTAATTGTAATCGCTGCCTGCAGCTGACTCATGGCTTCAGATAACCCTCGCACAGACTTTTGTTGCTAACCTGTTGTGTGTTGCAGTTACGTACACTGTAGTATTTGTACACATACGCAGAATATAAACATTTTTAATCACTGAAGTTCATAATTTACTCAGTTTTATCAGAATGTACAAATGTGATGCTGCAATACTTTTATAGTTTATAAGTGGTATACATGATGTATTTGATTTTTGGGCCAATTCCCAGTCACTGTATCCAATAAGCTCTTGTTGTCTGGATGAAGACTTTGGCAATGGGGAACAGGGGGTGGAGTGGTAGTGTTCGCATTGATCATGATAGATATAGTGAACATAGAGAAAATTCTTGAGTGGGTCACATGAATTTTATAATGAGATAATAGTAAACATGCCATAGTAGGCTATTATGTAAACTCCCCCCTCAGTATTTATTATAACCAGAGGCTGCTAAACTTTTTATTTATTATCCAAACATTGCAGTGTTTCTGTCATCTCCAAAGGTTTATTGTCACTGCTTGTCGGCTCGTTAAATGGTGTGCCATCTGACCACATACTGGTATTTCTTGATGGTTCTTTTAAAGCTAACTAATATATAATCATGTTGTAACTAATGTTTAATACAGATGCGTGTCTTCAAGTTGGCAAAGTCATGGCCTACCCTGAACATGCTGATTAAGATCATTGGTAACTCTGTGGGTGCCCTGGGGAACCTGACCCTCGTCCTAGCCATCATCGTCTTCATCTTTGCTGTGGTGGGCATGCAGCTGTTTGGGAAGAGCTACAGGGACTGTGTTTGTAAAATCTCTGACAGCTGTGAACTGCCGCGCTGGCACATGACAGACTTCTTCCATTCATTCCTAATTGTGTTTCGGATCCTGTGTGGCGAGTGGATTGAAACCATGTGGGACTGCATGGAGGTGGCAGGCCAGGCCATGTGCATTATCGTCTTCATGATGGTCATGGTGATTGGAAACCTGGTGGTGAGTATCACCTCAGTCATGTAGTTACAACAAGTCTGTCTGAATGTTTTTTGTCTACATCCATGGCTCTCATTGTGGGGCCTGGGAGCCCTAAGGGGTCTATGATGAATAACCAGGGAGTCCACTATTTTCTAATTTTGTTACAGTGGTACAAACAACAAACCCATCAATCACTATCAGAGTTATTACACCTACAAATCATTCTTAAAATAGTGTTTAAAAAATCAGCACAAGAATTACTAACCACATCAGGAATATTTTACTATAAACACACAGAATGTGTTTCAGGGTTCCTTTAAGGGATCTTACAAAGTGACATACCAAAGAAGCCTTTACACACACCATTCAACATCTAATGAGGCCTGTATACCAATGGTGACATCCATTACACTGAAAGGTCCAAAACATTGGAAAGGTCTCTCTGAGATAATTAACTTGTGACGCGCTACTCATGCTTGGAACTCTCCTGCAATTCTGATATCCCTAAATACGCTGGAGTGGATGCTGCTGGACGTGCTTGAGAAGACAGATCTGTCATAGACCTTCTATCCTGTAGAGTAGATCATGTGATCCTCTCACTAGAAGTTAATTATACATAGGGTTTATTTGAGTATCAACCAGCCATTTACTATAAATGTAACCAGGCAGATTTCCGTTTCAGCTATTCATAGAGCAAAGAGGAAATAGCTCATCCGATGAGGTATTGAAACTGGCGAACAGAGTCTTTTTCTGAGATCCTTTAAAGGGGGGATGTGGAGATATGTTCAGGTAATAAGTACTATTTTCAACAGCAAGAACAGGAAAAATTGCAGTGTAATTTATGAATTGTCCCAATTTCTGGAACTGTAGTTTGAGCTAAAAACTCAAAGCTAAAAGCTGAGCTCAAAACCAGGAACCATCATTAGGTCATCAGTTAGAATAATGCACATTACACATTATAAATATATATATAAACAGTTAGGTCCATAAGTATTTGGACAATGATGGATTTTTTGTGATTTTGCCTTTATAAACCACCACAATGGATTTGAAATAAAACAATCAATATGTGATCGGAGTGTAGACTTTCAGCTTTATTTTAAGAGGTTCCACAAAAATATGGCATTTACCATTTAGGAATTAC
>CM075002.1:2979487-3003823 GCA_037576825.1 Pangasius krempfi
GCAGCACGAGGGAACAGGAATGGAAACATGCTTCACCTCGGAAGTAAAACAACATAGTTATTTGGCAAGTCAAAAATGAAGTAGACTCATATATAGTTTGCTAATATTCTATCTAGCAGAATCAGGTTACACAGTTATTATGTACAGTATAAATGGCAGAGTTGGTGTCATAAAACTTGCTTCTACTTTACATTTATAAACAGCCTTATCCACCATTTTATTCGACTCTGAACTAAACTAAACTAAAAACTTTTACAACAGTAAATGAAAGTCTACTTCTCTACTTGTAAATAGCATCATAGTAGCATCTGCTTTAGAGCAAGTCGACATACTGATACTGTAGTTTGTATCATCTGTAACAATGACCATACAGTCAGTGTTTTAAAAAATGAATGTTAAAGTTCACTCACTGGCTAGTTTATTGCTAGTTCGTGAGTTTTTTGGTGCTGGAACACAGCAAGAAAAAACAAGCTTTCATGGAGGCATGTTCCATCCATGTTTTCCCCTTCAATTTATAGCGCAAATAAGCAGAATTTGAAAAAAAAGAGGAAGTTGTATCAGATTGTAGCGGCTTCTGTTCCGGTTTACAGTCTACAGTGATGATGATTTGATCCCTCGTGCCTGACTTCACTTGCTTGAGCAAAAGATGAGAACGAGAAGTAGATGAAGGTGTGATGGAAACGGTATTTGAACGCATCACTGGACATGCTAGCACGCTAGCGATCTCACATACCAAACCTACAGTACTGTGAAAAAAAAAAGAAAAAGGTTTTACTTGATTTTGACTTTATTTTCTTGGCTGTAGGGCATAAAAGCTTTGCAACAACAACAACAAAAAAAGTTAATCACTGTAGTTTAGACTTCCTGAGAGTTTGGAGATCTAAATTTTAAACCAGGTCAGAGTGTACTTATATCTGAATCTACACTTTTTTTGTTTAAAATAACATAAAATGCAGCTCTGCGTATTATTAATATTGTAGTTTAATTGTATGAGTCAAGAGAGATACATTTAAGGTCTTAAATCCTTTTTACTCTTAAACCAACTTGTAAATTTGTACGAATTTGCACGAGGCAGCTTGCATGAAAAGTTAGTGACAGTACAAAAGTAGTGCCTCCTATGAATTTGCCGTAGGTTGGTTTATTCGATATAAAAAATAGGTTATATTGCTATAATCTAAGAAGCTAGCTTTTCATTTCAGAATGGATTTAATTATTTATTATTGTAAAATTTGCTTTATAGATTTTGTGATTATGTTTTATGACAGTTTTTAATCACTGTTATTGCCACAGACCAAACAGAATGACACAGAATAGCATTTAAACTACGCCAATCAAAATCCTCGTGGATCTGCTCGCTCTCAGATCTTAATGTGACTCTGAAGGAGTGTTTTATTAAACGTATGAGCACTTGGTGATTAAAGCCACTAAGCCTATAGATAAAAGATTCAGACAGCACTAGTCTTCACTGTTAAACATAAAGTATAAATAAGTGGATTACATTAGATTACATTAGTTTAATAGTAATTAGTTTAACCCAATTAGACATTAGTAATTAGACATTACATTACTAGATTTATTGCCCCATTTTTCAGTTCATGTAATAATAAACATTTCTTTATTCACTGATACCTATTGCTTGGTTAGATTTTCAATTATTATTACATTTTAAACATTTTCTGGAATATTTAAAACGATAAAATTTAAACAAAAACACAAATTAAAATAGTGTTACTGCTTTTGATGGGCAGTGAATATATAAAGATTTTTTAAATTTATATTATATAAAAATTTATAATATAATATATATATATATATATATATATATATATATATATATATATATATAAAATCTGGTTGAGACCTGAGGTCAGATGTTTCTGTTTATAATTAGTTATGATCAAAAGTTGATGTAAAAATATCTTTAATCTTTTCAATTTTTTTTGATAATGTGTTTACAACGGGTGCACATAAAGCCCTTTCTCTCTTTTATTTAATTTTATTTTTTCCAACCAAATTTTCTTTTTCCTCATTAAAAGGGAGTGGACTATACGGTTTCTAAAGTCATCTGAAATATTCACATCCACATAAATATTAATACAGTACACAGGAAGGTGGAGCTCTTAAACCCTTTGTTTAGCTTTGCATTGGGTCAGAATTATTCACTAGTGCTAATAAATATGCGTAGCAATAATAATAATAATAATACAAACGTAATGTAACCCACATAATGGTACATAATGTTCATGTTACTGATGCAAATACTAACAGACACTTAACAGCAATTGCTCAAGTGTAATACGTGACTGAATCATCATCTTGACATGTTCTTAGTAAGTGTGTAATGTCTTTACTGGCAGTGTTTAAATGCCTAATAGTGTATTTAGATTAAATATAATATAATTAAATTACTATTAACACCCTGAAGGTGATTATTCTCCTATAACAGTACATCCTGGAATGTCTTATTCCTCTTATACCACAGTAATCGTAACCCCAACAGTCACATTTTTTTCATTAAGTAAAGAATAACTTGTACTTTTATTTTTTTTTAACCCAAAGTTACATTTAATGTTGTGGAATGTCTGTGAAACAAGTTACTTGTACTTGTACACCTTGTCTTTTTCTATAGCAGAAAACTTACTGCTAAAAAAGCTTTGACACTGGAGACTCCTTCCATAAGCATTAAATAAACATCTCTTTACTGAAAAGTTCTACATACATGTTTTTTTTATCCGTTATGCAAATCTTCCAATTTTTAAAACCGGTCGTTACTAGAGAAACAATAACGCGTGATTTGCAGCTGCACTACTGTCAGACCTGCTGTTTGAGAAAACTGAGAAAAATTAACACCTCCTGACCAATCAGAATCAAGATTTCAACAGCGCTGCATTCTAAATATAACCTACATTTGTATATGTGGTATGAAACATCTGATATTTTCTGCCAGTGCTTCTCAGTGCAATTCTCAAGGACTCCACAGTTTTTTGATTTTCTCATGGAGTTCACATGCAAGGATGATCGAATTCTCTGTATAATCTCTGAAATGTCCCAATTACCAACCACAACCATGAGGCACTTTCATTTACTTGACAGAACTGTATCTGTGCCTCTGTATCACTGTATTCTGTATAATTTGTGTATAAAATGTATTTTTTGATGATAAAAACTAATAAAAGTAGAACACCTTTCTTTAAATATGCTGCTATCATTTTGGGGTTTGGTTTATTTCTGTTACCTAAGGGGCTATTTCTTTTATTTGTAGTTTTCTCTCATTTGATTGGCTCCTATAAGGTTATTTTGGGACTATGCCATTTTAGGACACCTTTAGGAGTTGCCCATATAAAAGCATACACCCTCTACTGAGCTGGACTAGGGGTGTAAACAAATACGGGTACATTATTCAGATTGAACAGATCTAAACTAATACAAGCAAGAATAGTAGGTGCAGTTTTTAAAATTTTTTTTAAGTTTGCCTGAAAGGTTCACAGGGCATCTGGTTGAGACTAGAAGTGCAGCAGGAGGTTTTTACTTTCATGCTAAGAGCTTGAGCACGAAGCTCACAGGGAAAAGACAAGATTCATTTATGAATAGGTGGCACATAATTTTTTTGTCTATTGTCATTGGTTTACTCCAGTAGCCCGACCTAAACACTGCCTTACTGAGCTCCAGAATGACATCTGATTTCTACCATAATTCTATCCAAACTGCCTGAAATTCACAAAAGAACTATGCTTTTATTTATAGTGTCAGGTAAGCGGCAGAGATGGATGCAGGTGCAGGTGCACGATGTTCTCAGGCAAACAATCCAAAACACAACCAGACAATCAGAAAATGGGCAAAACTAGGTAATCTGGGAGAGCAAACTAGCAAAATAAGCAAGGTCAAAACCAGAAACACAATTAAGAACATCTTGGCAACAACACTGGAGATACTAGGATGAGACTTTCACACTGAGTGAAGGTCCAGGTTACTTATAGTGTGAGTGTGATTGGAAACAGGTGAGTGCAATTAGAAGTCTGGGGCTGCAGCAGTGAATTCTGGGAAATGGAGTTTGCAGCCAGAGCTAACCATGATTTCTTCAGCTTCATAGTAGATTCTAATAGCGTGACCAATGAAATATTCTGATCTTTCTGGAATGTAGTATACCCAAAAACTAAATAAAATATTAGGTGACTACTACTATGGTATAAGGGGTGATACCATGATCAAGAAGGTGGTTCTCCCAAGGCGAGGCTCAGCCATTGCACTCCAACTCTGCTGACCTTTGCGAGTTTCCCAAATATGGGAATCATGACTGCATATATTCAGATAATATATTCAGATGGGAGACTACATTCACGCTCTCTGCTGGCAAACTTTATGGGCAGTGGTGGCTCAGTGGTTAAAGGCTCCAGGGTTACTGATTAGAAGGTTGGGGATTCAGCACTTCCAAGCTGACACTGTTGGGTCCTTGAGCAAGGCCCTTGACCCTCTCTAATCCAGGGGGACTGTATTATGGCTAACCCTGTGCTCTGACACCAGCTTCCTAACAACCTGGGATATGTGAAGAAAAGAATTTCACTGTAATGTATGTTTGACAAATACATCTTTCGTTGTTGTCAACTATAAACAAAAGCTTGCTGTTTTGCAAAAGACATCATCAGTTCCCTACCTTACTCAGTCGGCGAAAGATAGAAATCTTTCCAGAAAGTACCACAGTACATCTGATTGAGACTGATTATGAATTCGAGTGGTGTAGCTGGGGTTGAGGAAATGTAAACGTTAAAGAAACATATAAAGTTCTGTTCTGCAAAATTTGTGAATGAAGTGAATGACCGCAGTGAGTACAGGTTGCTACACAGATGTCTCAGGGTCTTAGCTGAAACTCATCCTGTCAACAAGAAGAGCCTCCAAACAAGCTCACAGTTGCCTAGAAGACGCAACCTGAGAGGACACAAGTGTTATGACGGAAATGACGGCGGTCGGTGTGAAAGGACATTGCATTTCAGAGTTTGATAGTCATCACGGCTCACTTTGAAATTAGAGTTGAGAGGAAGGCATGAGGAACACAGTGGAATTTTAGTGAAGGGAGAAGAGAAGAGTGCTGTAAGATGCCCTTGAGGCTTGTTCTAACACCTGCTTCACCTCAGCAGAAAACCAGTCCTTACCATTAGCAGTGTCACACTAAGACTGATCTCAGATCAGAAAGTAGAGCCACTGCCTTCCTTTAGATGGGGTCAGGGGTGCTGTAATTCCTCGATGTTAAAGGTCACTGGTGAGATTCTAAACATCCCAAGAATGCAGGTTGTCCAGTAGTATCTTAAAGGAAATGATACTGGACCTCCTGGAGCTTATAAATCAGGATATAAGAAATAGATGGACATAAAACACCAAAAATAAGTAAGGTGACTAAGTTTATGTGAGGAAAAAGACACTGTTATAAGAAAATAATCAACAACACTAAGGGGAGTTACTGTTACAGCCGTATGTTGATTATTTTGCTAAAACAGCACATCCCAAAGTGTTTTATTCCTCTTATTCTACAGCAATTTGTCCAGAATTACAATATTTATTTCTTAAAGAATGACACGTCATACTTTTTATTTGTTTATAGTTACATTTAATATTGTGGAATGTCCGTGAAACAATTTATTTCTTATGAGTTATATGTTACGTTATACTAGCTATAAACAGTTGTTTCCTCCCCTCTGTTACTCTTTTCTCTGTCTTGAGGTTAACAAGACACTGCTTGTCATGTTACTGAGAAACCTGAACGTGTGAGCCTCCTTTTTCCCGTGTCAGAAAACTTACCGACAAAATGCTGACACTGGAGATATTCAGTGTTAAATAAGTAAATGTCTCCTAACAGAAAAAAACTCCCTTTTTTTTTGCTAAATATTAGCACAGGTTAAAAATTTCTTTGATGTTAGTGTTCAGTGGTTTTAGATACCTTTGAATAAACTAAGTAATTAATACATCCAGCCCTTAGAGAGTCTACTCCATCTATATTTTGGCATCAACATGAAAGGGTTTAGTTATTTTGGGGGGCATCAGCGCCAGCGGAAGTAACGGATGGGGCTGTTAAAACGAGAGTTACATGATAGCACTTTAAAATAGCTGTGGCAGTCTCATCCAAGCAGGGTACCATACATTAACACTGAAGGCAGAGACGGAAAAAGAAAAAGAAAGTAATAAGATGCGTCTGTGGATCTGGGTGTTTGTGTGCAGAGGCAAGCTGTATCCACCTTCCAGGAAAAACTGAGTATAAATGTAGAAGATATCAGGGCATGCCTACCACATCTTTCTTAAACACCTACTTTCCTTAAATGCTTCTCTTTATTCCAATCTCTCACCTCATTACTTGTGAAATACCAAAGTGACTACAGATTGGCAAGAGTTCTGCTCATTATATCCCTCTTAATCAAGCTAGGGACTCAGTCTTCCTCCTGTCTTCCATCAAGGGTATCACTTCCCCAGAAGGGTTTGAAGGAACGGACAGAAGCCAGCGAATGCCACAGCCAGTCAGTCCTCCTCGAGACACGCCCTGCATGCCACTCATGCATGCAATATTCACCATAATGCGTGCACACACACACACACACACACACACACACACACACACACACACACACACACACACACACACACACACACACACACACAGCTAGTTGCCCTTTAAATGGGTACATAGCGCTGGGGAGATTATCAGCTTTTAAAATGTTAAAATACACATTTATACCTAGCTTTAGACTGCTTTGAATAAATCAGAGCCTCTATACAGCTCTCAGAATCCACAGGTGAATCCAGGTGTGTGAGCAAGACTGACGGACTGAAAGATAGAGACGATAGAGAGACAAGTTGGGAGTAAAAGAGAAAAGCAAGAACAGGTGGCATGTTAGGTAGAGAGAAAGAATGAATGAGGAAGAGGTTGTGGTGAGGGCTAGTAGAGGAAGCTGGTTGGTGAGTAATATTACACTGGCACACTTACCCTCCTACTCCCACCAGGAAATGAGAATAAATACCTGTTGGTGTTTATTTTATGAGTCATGAGTCATTGCAGACAGATCAAGAGACACTTCCATTAAGATCTGAGAAGAAACATGGTCACTGCAACATAATGCTTTAGGGAATAATATATTTTTTAATCTCTATAAAGCTTTTGGCCATTTCAAGCCTTTCCCCTGTTCCCTCAGTTCTACACATCTGCCTGCACAGAGAGTCGAAACAGAGTGTGATCCAAACCTCAGCACAGCTTGGATAAAGATCTGACTAACACTGGAAAAAAAAAGTGCATGAAATGTAGTGACTTTGGTTAATCAATATCGAGTAGCAGTGCTGCCTCCCAGCTCCAGAGTGCCTGGTTTAATCCTCAGATCGTGTTACTGTCTTTGTGGAGTTTCTGTGATGTTCTCCCCCTGTAGGTTCCCTCCGGGTTCTTCACTTTCCGCCCACCTCCCAAAAACATGCGGATTTGCAACACTAAGTTGCCCCTAGGTATGAATGTAGTTTTCATTTAGTTTAATTTAGAACTTATGGCCTATTTGAGAAGTTTAAGAAAAGCCTCCTGGGTGAAGCACCTCATGAAGCTGATTGAGATGATGCTGTGAGTGTTCAAAGCTTCATCAGGAATACTGTTAAAATTTTAAAATATAAAATAGTTTGGATTTTTCTGTCATTGCATATATGAGTTATTTCATAGCACTATTTTCTGTTATTATTATAAAATAAAAGGAAATAGTGAAACCCAAGGCCTTCTAGAAGCAGGGGTGTACAAACTTTTGACTGGCTTTGCTGGACAGTTGTTCTCAATCCGTTAACTGTTTATTAAACTCCATGAACCCGATCAGTTCAGATTTATTTAAATATTTTGTCTATTTATTTGAGCCATATAGGTTTTTTTTTAATTCCTGAACTTTTCACTCACAAAACCACATTAGGTTCACATGTTTTTGAGTATATTAGTTATTGAGGTTTGGATGAAACCCATTCAATTCACGTGACCAGGCAAACAGACTATAGAAGCTCAAGAATAACTTGGATAAAGGTGATTTGTGATTTCTACCTCTGTAACTTAATAAAAAAAAAATTACAGACCCCAACTGGAGAACCATTGGTGTAAGATGTTCAGTCACATTCCATCTAATATGAAACAATATCAGGGTAAATATTCATAGTAGTGTCTCCTGTTAAAAGAGTGCATTTGACAGTAGTCTGAATATCCATCCTAGGATAAGTGTTGCTGCTTCACTTGAACTTGGAGTGTTTACTTGAAGAAGCAGAATGAACAGATCAGTAACCGTGCACTGGGTGCCATCGTGTGGCTGAAGGATTTAAACACGGGAGAATTTTCGTGTTCTCTCACTGACAGCCTTTTGAATGAGACTGCTCAACAGCGTGGATTTTTAGAAAACTACCTGAAATGTATGTGGGGAAACAATTGAATTTAAAGTCAATACTACTTAAAAAAAAATAAATTTTAATGGATTGTACCTGCTCTCACCAATAATTTAAGATCAAAGCACTTGGCATCATTATCTGCTTCTCCATCTGAAATCTATCTCCAAACTGAACACTAAAAATTTCATTCATGATGGGATTCATGAGATAGCATTCTCTCCTACCATCATCAAAACACTGAATGAGGGGATATCATTTGGACGAATGATTCATTGCACCGTTTCAGAGATTTGTAGATCTGATGCCAAGGTGCATTGATGCTGTTCTGGTGGCTCGTGGTGGCCAAACACCTTATTAATACACTTTATGTTGGTTTGACCTTTACTTTTTCTGCATCTGCAAGTCTATAAAGCTCAGCAGTATGGTTTTTAACAGAACATTAACAGCAACGACTATATAAATAGTCTATGATTAACATACTGAGCTCTGTCCAAAGATTGAAAAGCAGATGATCCAAGTAGAGATGAGCTCTCAACTCAGTCATATCAATTAGGATTTATCAATTAGCCTGAAATAAGCAAAAAGCACAGAAATTAAAAAAGTAATGCATGATGATGACTTAACTGATACACAGGAAATCTGATTGGCCAGAATAGCAGTGGAATAACTGTTTTACTCATTTTACATAGTCATCAAATGTGATGTTCGATTTGCGGCAAACAGCTTAACAAAATACAGACTTTATTGATTTATTAAAAATGAATATTCTGATTTGTGCTCTACTTATTTGAGCTCTTCTGGCAAATCGCTAATACGGGAATATTACAGGGATAATCAGCCCACGTCCTGATCTCAGCTTTAGCAAATTTGCTGCCAGTTACAGCACAGTCCTCATCATCATCGTAGTTATTAGGTTCCTCATCCCACCAGAAGCTGAAAACATACAGAGTGTCCTCTTTATTTCACACATCGAGCTGCAGATTGAGAATAAGACCTGCATGGTGAACATTTACCCATTGGTCAGTGTTGTGCCATCCACCCACTTCCACTTCCCTTCTTCAGCAGTGTCAATCAGACCGATCCAAGCCTCAGTACCCTTGAAAATTTTACTGATGAATTCCTGTAATTGTGACAGTATGATATGTAAGGAAAAAACTAATGTGGAAATGTTGGTCTACTGATAAAGACGAGATGTGAAAAAGAGTGATGGAAACTGGGTTGTTTGAATAAATGATGACCTGCTCTTCGCGGCTGGTGATGATCGCAAGGTCGGCTCCTTTCGACCTGCAGTCCTGTCTGGCGTCATTCCAGCTCTTCTTCTCTGTTGTCATGAAATACCTCTGACACTGCTGTATGGAATTATCTGCAGAGGGTTATATTTGTAGAGTCAGTGCATTTATAGCTGTAATAAGCACTGGACGAAAATAAGTTGCATGTGTCATTTCTTTCCCCCAATGTTCAAGATTCTCATTTAGTTTATTAATTCACATGTCAACTGTTGTCTTAAACTATGTCTTCCGTTGAGTTGCAGTTTTTCTTGTTGCCTTTTGTTTATTTAGCTTTGTGTCTACTATGCTATAATGGCCCTTTACCTGGGTTAAGGGCTTAAACTATCACAACTTGGAGCAGATAACTGGACCCAAATGCACAACTCAGTACACGGCTGGTGGCTCAAAAGGCTTTACTGAAGATTAAGGTCCCAAAGGTACAAAAGATCTCAAAAATTCAGGCAGATTTTTCCACAAACACTGAATCAGGATAAAAAAAAGGCAAGGCTAAACATGACATTAGCTCAAGTCACTAGAGAGTCACTGAGAAAAGGCCAGAACGCTAGACAGTAAGGAGCTTAGATGAACTTGCAACTAGGACAGGGAACACAGGGCTTAAATACACAAGGAGACAATCAGACACAGGTGAACCACCTCAGGGCGGGGCTGTAGTCACGCAGGAAGAAAACAGGAAGTGAAGCTATCTGAAACGAGAACAAAGGTGAGAATTTTCAAAATAAAAGCAAATGTTTAGGCTGAAATTAACTTGACCTTAAGCAGCAGATGTGACATAAACCAGGAAACAGAACCACAAAACCATGAACAAACACAAGAAAGCAAGGCTCATACTTGACAATACAACTTTACAATATGACTTCGCAAAGATGCAGGGCAAAACGGAGGATGTAAATACACAAACTAATCAAGAGGAAACAAGGAACAGGTGACAGCAATCAGGGAAACAAAGCAATGACAGATGAGGAGTGGACAATCCTGTCAGTGTTAGGCCAATCTTCCACTCAATGGATGCAATTCAGCTAGATTTTATGATCTATTTTTGTGTTTCACATGCTGACCAGATTGAAGTCCACTGCTTGTGCAGGCCACTCACAGTGTTCCAGTATTTCATCAGAGTCGTAGTACAAGTCATACACAGATTTGGCTCTATGCTCTCTACACTCGTCATTCAGGAACAAAGGAGTGTCAGTATTGTGCTCTGCAAACTGTAAAGCTCAGAGCCTGACTGACTAATTCCTAACTTTTATGCTGAATTAGATTCATCCATGTGTACAAACTACTGACACTCTACAATAAATTAGCAATCAAATTCTAGCTAATGGTAAATATTGGTTATTTGCAGGATCATTTTACTTCTGATTAATTCATAAGCAACCTATGTGGCATGATTCATGTTTTCAGGGAAAAAGGAATAGTTGCTTTAAAACAAAAATAATCTATTAACAGTTTTAGACAAGTAATAAAAGTTGCTTTTCACATGACAGCATAACATTAACTTAATTTCATCAATTAAAACATTTACTTTTTAATTTTAAATACTTAAATATGTTTGGTTTTTTTTTGGTTTTTTATTTGTGTACAGTTTTGGCTTGATACATTCATTTTTAATTGATTAAGATTTTGACAAATTATCAATACTTTAACATAGAGTAAGTATCATTTCTCAGTATTTTCTCCACCTCTTCATGCTTGGTTTCTATTTGTGTTAAATTCTTGTTCTTTTCCTCGTAGAAGTCAGAAGTGAATCTATGTATTCCACAATTTCACTTCCACATTTGCCAGGTTAATTTAGCCCATCTTTGGTTTGCATTATTGCATTTCTTGTTTTAACAATACTTTCTCACTCAAGTGACCAAGCGGGTGTTTGTGTGGTAACTGGCATTAAGAAAGATGTGGATCCTCAGACAGAGGATCTCAGACCACTGCTCCTTTTTGAGTTCATTAAATTTCGCTGCTTCGAGGCAATACTTGCTTTTCATTTCTACATGTTGTACGATGACATAAAACAAAAGTGTGTATGCTCAGTGTGTAGTGTATTTTGGGCAATCCAATAAGTATCCAATATAGTTTAAGTATAGTATAAGTATAGTATATATCATAGCATATATTAGTTCATTGGGTCACATACAGAAGGGGTTAAACAACAGAAAGTCTTAACCATATATGAGACACTGAGGTGACTTGGGTAGCAAACTGATGTTGGACCAATGTAATTTTGTACATTTGGCACCCGTTAAGTCAGTGAGGGTTCAATGTTTACAAGGTTGTGAAGAAATATCGACCTCACCAAGTTTGATGCAGCATTGTATAAGGAGGGCCAACAAAGCCACCCAAAATAAACATCAGAACAGAAACTTTCATCATCAGAATCTAACATTTACTTTATTAATAACTTTGCTAACATTGTATGAAATATGCTTATTTGTCAACTTTGGTCAAGTGATAGGTCAATGGTCAATGATAGGTCAATGTTTAGGTCAAGGTTGGGAGGAATGGTATGAAACATGCTTCTTTGCCACCATTGGGACAGAGTAGGGTCAACCTTGAAAAGGTTATGAATAAAATATTGACCTCATCTAGGTTGGGCCAACATTGTTTTCTGGGCAGAGTGTAAAATAACCAATGATACAATAAAACAAATTCCCACAAGGGTTTTTCTTAACCTTGACAGGGTTGGTCCACCATTGGTAGGCTTTTTATGAAGGGTAGTCCTTTATCATTGCTGGGCTGGTGTTGGGTCATCATTTGTAAGGTTATGAACAAAAGATCAACCTTGTATACAGAGGGTCCAACATAGATACCCAAAACAGACATTCCACCAACGTGTGCTACCTGGGTAAGGTGGTAAACTACTTACTCAACATCATCTGGAGTCCATCTTTCTCAGTGTGTAGCTGATCTCTCTCTGCAGTCATGTTGTCATAACTGATCTGCAACTGGTCTCTTTCTCTTGTCACGCTGTTGAGTTTCACCGTCAACACTATAATGACGCTCAGCAGGAGAACACACAGCAGCGCTACACACACTGCGGACACACATCTGGAACGTCCTAGAGCGGGGTCGGACACAGACATATTACTTTTAGTCCAATTTAATCACCACATTAGCACATTTAAAATGTCTCGGGTAGACAAGAGGTCTAGGGAATGAAAAATGTGCATGGTGCGCTGCCCAAAATCCCTTTTACATAATGCTTCCTCAACCTCTCTCACTTGAGTGTAACAAGAGAAATTTGCAGCTTCTTATTTCTTTTCTTTTTTTTTTTGGATATGCGTTGGAGTGACCTCTTAACACTGATACCTTACCATGTGCCTTAAGGCATTTAAACCCAGGTTGACCCAGCTTGGCTGCAGTTTGTTACTCCTGTTTTCCTCTCAAAGGCTGAAGAAAATAAAATTAAAGCTTAAGAATTAAGAATAATTCAAATTAAGAATAAAAGATACTTTCGTCATTGTCCAATAAACATTGATATGTTTTTTTTTCCTGTGCAAAACGCACCCAGCCAAAGTCCACTCAGTTGGCCAGGCCAAAGGTGAAACATCTTTATTAATAAAAGAATGACACATTAGTTCCTGTTCTCATCTACATTATAGCATCTATGTATGAACAGTTGTTCCATCACCAGCCTCTCTCTTTTTTAACTCACTTGAAGCTAATAAGACCAAAAAACAGACATCATGTTCAAAGCATAGGTGTTAACTAAACGTCTCCTTACAAACAACATCACAACATCAATAATTATAAGTTTTTCTATAGAAAATTAATCCACACCTTCGGACCAATCAGGATCAAGAATTCAATGGCACTGTGATATAATTTTCTTGTTTCTACATGGTTGGTTGTTTACGTAGTCTGCTTTTCTTTTCTTAGAATATCACTTCATACCATACGTTTTACTTCCTATCTGACTCACACGCAAAGTGTGTGTAAATGCAGACTACAGTCATATGTAATAACACATGTCCTCATATCATTGTGCTCATAACCATGTCCACGTTGGTGTGTTTGAGTGTGTATACTGTACCTGAGCGTTGAGGACCCTGGTTGCTTACTTTCCTGGGATTTCTCGATTTCTTCCAATTCACGTATTCACATTCCAATGAAACCTTATCTCCTGAATCCTCATATATATCTAAACTCGTGTCCATTCTGCTCCCTTCAGTAACCCTGTGTTACAGTGAAGTGTGTCTATTCTCCTGTAGACCAGTTAGAATTTGAAGT
Organism: Pangasius krempfi; assembly: GCA_037576825.1. Taxonomy (NCBI): domain Eukaryota; kingdom Metazoa; phylum Chordata; class Actinopteri; order Siluriformes; family Pangasiidae; genus Pangasius; species Pangasius krempfi. The sequence goes on from CM075002.1 coordinate 2,993,371, forward strand.
GGATTAGATTCGAGTGGTATTTACGTCTGCACAACATTATCCAGCTCTCAAACTGGTGATGGCGTGTGTGTTTGTGGGCATGTGCGTCAATGATATATTTATATAGCGGAGGAAGTGCAACTTTGTGCTGTAGCTTCTACAAGTTGTGCAATGTTTCGTCATGCAAGGCTTTGTAAGAGTCAGAGTTAAAACTGTTCCTTTAAGACTGGAAGTCTTATTTTATGGTATTTGCGTGTGTTGAGGAGGTTTCCAAGGAAAACCTGCTAATCTGAAACCACCAGAAAGGAACAAAGCTAATTTTAGATGTTAGAGCGACACAAGTGTGCCAAGTAGTAAAGCAACAGAGAAACGACTTTCTGTGTCTGTAAAGTTAGAACAGCACCGTCATCAGAACATAGATGTTACATAATCTCTAAAATTCATCACTCAAACATCTCCAGTATTCGGATCCAATCCCATAAGGAGCGTGGAATCTGACAAATGTATGAACATGAATTTCATAAATTTGAATTATATATCACAATTATATGCCACATTAAATACATTTTTTTCCTGGGGTACAATTAATAAATTTACATTTTTGCCAATGTTTTTCTTTGTACTGAACTTTGCTAGAGGTAAGATTTGACTTTATATATATATATACATAAGTGTAAATGACTAAATAAACAATCAGGATTTTTAAAATTTTAAAAATCATTTTATGTGAATTAGGGCAAAGGTGAAGCATCTGGGATTCCCATGGGAAAGTAGATGCATTCAGAGCTGTCAATCAAATAAAAAAAAGTATTAATGCAACCCAACAAGATGGCAAAAGGAAATCTAATCTACTTTTAAGTGTTATAAATTGCTAATCGTTAATCTTCGTTATGTGTATGACCATCATCTTCCGAAATTTCATCATTTCCACTGGCCTAATCAAAACGGTATTAGTTTAGTGTTATAGATAGGGTCAGAAATAGACAGGTGCACTAAACACTGGTAAGTGTACAGGGTCAGAACCAATTTTAGTCAGCTCTACAGTCTAATTTAGCTAGTTATTGTGCATTATAGAACTGAGATGTTCATTATTTTGTACATTATGTTTACATAAAATCGATTATTTTCATTTAATCTTGCAAAATCAATGTTCTAGTGTAGAAGAAAGATGTAACAGAGTAATTAATAAAAAATGAAAGTGTCTATGCTTTAATTAAAATGGACAAGCGGCAGCTTTTCCCCCCAAGCACCTGGTGTTTAGTCTAGTTTCTACTGTGGCTGGCTTGACCTCAGGCGCAGTGTCGTGAGAGTTAAATATAATATGTGATTAAGGCTATAACGTGTCCTCCTCAGCTGCTCTGAGGTCAGAGAACCGAACATCACTGCTGAGTGTGTTTCTGTACAGTAGGGTACATCCTGCCACGACATTATCAGGGAGTCACTGTTTGCATATTCAGTATGGCAACTGGAGATAGCTGGGGTCTGACTTCCGTGTCCTCATGGCTAGTTATGTTGATGCAAGTGCAAGCTGAGGATCAAACACTTCTCATCAATATGAAAAAAATCCATATTTTTAGCTGAATGGCTCTTTAGTCTAAGGACAGAAAATTCTTGAGTAAATCAAAAAAGGTTAAGGTTAAGGAGAGATACAGCATGGAATGTTTGCTACACAAATGTTTGTGCTAAAAGGTGGAAATTTAAAAACACAACAATCCAAAGATAAAACTATTATTTTGAGAGATAAATAAGTTTTATACACTGTATGTTATAATATCAATATTCTAAATCTTACATTAAGAGAAATTTCATCTTCACAATATGAAAAAAAGCAAACGTGTGTATTCAGGAGAACCACCAGGGGGAGCTAGAGTTGCAAGGAGTAAGTGATCATGACGTCACACAACTCATGTAAAAACATAACTTAATGTCATACAAACATTCAAAAAAAAAACTTCATGCACATGCCCAGTCCTGAGATTAGAAATTTAATCGAGATGCCACATAAAATCAGAAGATCAAACATCTGGAATTTCATTCCGTTACAGGTACATGCATAGTAACACTTTTTTTTTTTTTTGACGACATTATTTTCCTATTGTCAAGATGAAAAGATGAAGAATTCAGTCCAAAGTTTGAAGTGTAAATCCTCTATGCATCATCTTCAGCAAGACGAGGAAACATTTCAAACAGACAATTCCTGGGGTTGGAGAAACAAAACAAAACGAAACAAAACAAAAAACACAGTCCTTGATTTATAATACTGCTAATGATCCATTTTCTAAAAAGTATTGCATTAGGATCCAAGTTTCAAAAAGAGAGGACAGAGAACTAGCAAACACGTATAAGTACTTTTTTTTTCCGCATAAGCAAAATATAATCCAAAAGGAATTAACATACTGAAGTGTAAATAATTGTAAAAACATCAAAGACAAACTAGAATCTATTGAATGTTAATAATTATGCCATTATTTGTTGCAAAAAAACATCCTTAACATTTCAATTTCTGCTTTTTTTTAAATAAAATTCCCAAACAGGCTAAATAAGTAGCCTTGCCGTGAGTTTTGTGCTATTGTCAAAATGATTGTTTATTAATTTTTCTTAACTCGAATCTGTATAAAGCCGGTTTTGCACTGCACATAATCAGCCATATTTTAAGATTATTACTCGTCACACTGTACGAGACGATCCCAATAAAATCTTTGCCGTCTTCTGTGACAGGCTGTGTGTTCGCCATGTAAGATTATTGAAGATCCGATGATGGTAGAGCTGCGATAAAAGAGCATTACTACATTCTGCCTGCGTCATCGATCAGTGTGATCCGGATCCGCCCAGTAAACAGAGTCACATAAACACAAACATTTTTCAAAGTAAGACTGAGATCTGACCATGTCACATTACGCATTAGAAGACCGCTGATCTCAACTTACAACCGCGGAATTGTTTATGATGCAAAACCAACAGCAAAATTGGCCAAAAACTGTACAGTGTAAAGCCGGGTTTAGTTCAGTGCTTGATTTTGTTTTTAAATAAATAAATAAATACGTCACAAAGAGGCAAAAATACCACACACAACAAATATATTCACTATTAAACCACTGGAAGATAAAATCTCCTGATTTGATTGTCCTTTTGCTGTCGTAGAAACGGTTGAGACGCAGTATCAAGGTCTCATTTCACATGCTCAGTGGCGTGAGCCGAGCAATAAAACTTTTTGTGTGTTATAAAGTTTGACAGGTTGTTGAACTGGATATCGCAAGGACGACAGTATTTGCCGTTAAGCGCTGCCGAGATCGATCCGTTTGTACTCTTTTTCAAGCTCGAGATCTCCTCCATTTTGGAGGGTGCTGAAGAAGAGATGCTCTCTTCAGGTTTTATGGCACCCTCTTGATCTGGGGTGAAGTGGATATTTGGGGTTGAAGTGCTGCAAGATTCGTGTCCTTGCTTGTCGTCACCCTGGAGACCGGAGTTTAAAGACTTTACTTTCGGGTTCTCCATATTTTCAGAGCCAACATGGCTGCCGTCTGGCATCGGTTGCTCTTTTTCGCCTTCAGTGCCCTCGTTTGGGCTTTGCCTCCTCTCATTTTGTGGAACGAAAATCCCTGTGGCGTAGTCAGCAGGTTTAATCTCATAGTACGGCCAGATCTGCTCATCTGGTCTGATTTTCTTAGCACCACCTGGATAGTTATCGGAATTCGTCATGTCGTGTTCATCCTTTACGGACGGTTGCTTTTCAGCAGATGCAGAAGTATTGACACTTTGAACCGAAAGCTCAATACTGAAACTATCAGAGGCATTTGCATTTCTGGAACCTTCTTCCTTTATGTTTGGCACTTTGTTCTCCAAGACTGCACCTGGGCAGAAGTTCTGCTTGTGGCTCAGGTAGTCTTCGACTTTGTTGAAGCTAATTTTACACACTGCACATTCGTGATAGTCCATGAGTCCTGAAACTTTACCCAACTGCACTGTGCATTTTTTACTCAGATCTATTGGTGCATCACCTTCCTCCTGAGCTATTGCATTGCACTTTGAAACTAGAGCTGATTTTGTTACTGTCAAGGAAGGTTCAGGATGCTTTGGAACCAAACCCTGGATCATGTTGTACCGGTGATGAAGCTGGTCCTTGAGACTCTCTACTGTATCCTGGGACATATAGGAACTGCTGATAGGATAGGATTGAGACACCACTGGATCAGGACTTGGCATCTTTCTTCTCTTTCGGGTACGAAACGATTTCTGAACGTGTTTGTTGTTCGCTGCTCGTTTTGCGGGCGGATCATGACGGGACGCGCAATAGTATTGCTTGTGCACCATGTAGTTCTCATGTCGACCGAACGTGATCTTACAAGCCTCACACGTTGTCTGATTGTGGTCCAGCTCGCTCTCTGACATTTTTGGACTCTTCGAGTCTAACATGATACCGTTCGGACTTTCCTCCGCATCACATGGAGTCGATGCTTTTTTACTGTTCACTGGAAATTCCTCAGGTGCTTTTCCTCCTGCAGTGAGAGGCTCAACTAGCGAAGTGTTGAACTGAGTGGGATTATGACCTTTAACCTCAAACGAGTGGCCAGCATTCAGCGCGCTAGCTAAACCACCCCCGGTTTTAGGACTCACTGAGGCTTTGTCCAAAATGCTGTAATCATGAGATTTGCTCATGTGCTGCCAGCGACCGTTACAGTAATGCTTCTTGTGCACTAAATAATTATCAAGGTTGCTAAATGAAATGTTGCATTCGAAGCATGTTGCTCCTTTTGGAACCAGTGCGCCATACATCACTGGGGGGAAACTGGTGCCTCCATGACGTAGCCTGCGATGGACCAGCTCTGACATTTTAGCCAGTATTTCAGAAGCCTGTGGGACTGCGGGTATATCCTGTGAGAATGGCACATGAGGCAGGAAGGGTGGCATGGGAAATGCTGGGGTCATATGATTCTGGATTGGAGAAGAAGCCAAACGAGGGCTGGAGGGCTCTGATTTTATTCTACTGTACGAAAAACCAGCTTTGATTCCAGATCCTACTTCAGCCTTGGGAGCTCCCTGCCCTTGTTCATTGTACTCTTGCTCCGTGTTTTGATGAACTGGACTTTCTGTGATGCTTTTATTATCCTTCGGACTTGCGACACCAATGGACTCTGAGTGCTCAGTTTGATTCTCTTTAATAGATGCGTTATCCAGACCACCGTGTCTGTGCAGCTCCTGGTGTTTTGATAGATCTTGAGGTGTTTGGAAGGTGAAGTGGCACTGACTGCACCGGAGTCCTGTTTGAGACAGGTGAGTGAGGATGTGGGGCTGCAGGACCATCAGAGTTTCAGCCGTGTAGTCACAAATCGTGCATTTCAAACTGCTTCCAGGAGATGTCTCCTCGTTCTTGAAAGCTGGACAGGCAAAAAAAAGGACAAGCTATAAATAAGTTACAAAATATTTGCTTAGTCTCCCACACACATTTTAGTGTGCTTTCTATTTTAACACATCTGACAGTCATCGAAGGTCACGAACAAACTCTACATGAGTTTAAAATGTGCTAAAGCGAATATTTTATTGTTGGAGAATTAAAATATGCAGTGAAGCAGGACTAAAGACAAAGAATCGGGTAACGTTACATGTAACACACCTAATTTACGCTCATGGTTCTTTCCTTATGAGCCGAGTTGCATTAGAACAGGAAAGAAACGTAAAATATGTAGCGCAAGAGAACTTAAGTGGTAGAATTCTGCATGCAAAAGCACTCCAAAAAACACTAAGTAAAGCATAAACATTTCAGGATGTGCAGTTATACAAAAATAATCAACGACCTTCTCACAGATTCTAGCACTGCTCTATATAAACCCTTCATAAGCAGGACACAGAACCGAAGGAACAGAAGCGAGAAAACCTGTCCTCTAGGATTTTAAGGTATTGATGTTAGCAAATACAAAAGCTCCTCACCAGAATGTGTGGACAGGTGCATTTTTAGAGCCTGTAGACCCAGGAAGCTCATGTTGCATTGTGGGTAAGTGCAGGTACGGGACATCTGAGGGTTTGTGTTGGTCTGATTCTCTGAAGCCAGCTCAGTTTCCCTCGGCCGTCCACTGCAGTAGTACATGAGGTGAGCTTGGAGGTTCCTCTCACTCCTGAACCAGATCCCACACGTCTTACAGGGGAAAATGTCCTCTATGAAAAAAACCCCACCAACAACAACAAAGACAAACGGAGAAAAATACTGGTCAGATCAAGTTGGCAACCGATCTGTGCTAGTTTGAGACAAAAATATTGTTTGTGCTGGTTAGGTTTTAACATACAGTAGGTAAGTAGTAAAACACCTTGTGTCATGCTGTTATAGGAAAATAATCAATCAAGAGGTGGTGTGAAAGTGAAGTGGCTTGACTGTTACCATGGCAAAGATTTTTTCTATATCAGCACACCCTCAAGAGTTTTATTCCTCTTTTACCACAGCAACTTCCCAATGATTTTTTTTTATTTATTAATGAATGACACATCATACTTTATGTCCATTTATAGTCACATATAATGTTGATATAAACAGTCGTAACCTCACCACCAAAGTGTAAACTCATCTGTCCTGAGAAAGTGTTGTCTTATTATTCTCTATAAGCATGTGTGCCAAAGCCAGGATGTGGGATTCTCTTTTTTACCCAAGCTCTTTGTCTGCCCCTGATAAAGCCACACTCACTGTTGATGATAGCGCTGGGGAGAATGGACGCCATGGCGGCTTGCTGAGGAAGGAGCTGGATGGACGAAAGTCTTGAGGAAACGTCCACCACACACACTGCGAGTTCTTCTCCCTCAATAACACTTCTCGTGGTCGAGCACCACACATGTCCTCCTACGAAATTAGGATTATATTATTCCTATAATATATTATTATATGCAAATATATTCGCATAGACACACAATGTACATAAACACACAAAACAAACAGACCACACCACATACACATAACTTGATTATACAGAACTACAGCGTGACTGGATGAGTGTAACACAACAGTGTGTGATACATACGGAAGATTTGAGTATAAGTGATTTAGCAAAATGTTTATTTGACAACTGGTCACCGATGTAAGGACAATATGTCACGCTGGTATTGATGTTTTGGACTGTAAATACATTCAAAAAACTAAGAAATGCCATTTGAGGCTAATGATAAATACATAATAATGACTCTATTAATTCATTAATATAATCACAGTATAGTATCTCAAGGACTTAATTTTTATGGACATATTATGAACAGCACTAAAAGGAAGCTGTAATTATAGCAACTGATTGCTGGGTCAGTTTATCCTTCAAACCACAGACACATATTCTGTACAGGAAAGCACATGAAATTAACACAAAATTACCTAAAAATAAAAGCAAATGCAAAAAGTTGCCAATTTTTTAAAGTCAATTTTACTGATTATTTTTCGGTGTAATACATCTAGATTACGTTAACTTTACTCTTGAGAGTTTATTTGTGACTTCACCTACATCATTTATTCAAGTTGATGGAACATGATTAGATGTATTTGGAATTACTCACTTGAAGTAAACTCTACTTGAGATAATTAAGCTAATGAAACTAAAAAACGATGAGTACGTGTTACTACAAATACCCCCCTGCATGTAGACAAACTAAATTCGTGCAACCACTTGACATAAAAAATGTATTCAATTCAGTAAGACATTTTGCAGTGTATTAAAAAACGCCAAATCATAGGATGTGCTAGATCAAGTGCTATTTTATACGCTGCTGAATAACAAGGGTGGAAGCCAAGTGGTTGTGTGAATAAATGGTGGTCTAAATGCTACTGAAAAATCCCTCAAGAAAAATCTGGCAGCCTCAGTGATTTGCATTATCTGAATGGGCAGTCCCCCGACTTAAGCAGGTGTGTAACCCCACACTGAATACACATAACTTTCCCCATGTGAATATTGATGTAACCTTTAAACTTTTTAACTGAAAATAGCTCCATGTACTTAATTCTGCACTTGAAATTTCAGTGATTTTGGTGAATGACTATAGCAAAATGTCAAATCTAATAAATATAAAAATTAGAAGGAAACTATCCTCATGCATAATCTGATTTTTTTTTAGGATACTGCACATAATACATACTTGTGAAACTGAGAGACTATTGTGGACTAAACATTTGTCATAAAAATAACCACACTTTAAGCTAAAAGCATGTGAGAAAGTGAGAAAGAAGTTTGCTGGTTATTGTATTATTATATTAAACAAAAGTGTTTTATATTAACATTATAATATGTCATGCTTTCATAGCTGAATGTGTCTATATAGATGGCTATTTGTGTCTCCCAGCTGAAGTTACTGAGGCAAATTGAGGTAAAGTTCCAGTTTGCCTTTAATCTGCGAGTTAGTAAATAACACACATAACGACAGTAAGATCCCTGCGTCTTTTGTGAAGACGCACGCAGTTCACCGCTCCGAGCTCTTAGTCTACATGCTCGCTTGTCTTTGAAGCGATGAGAAAACGAGCCAAGGGACGGTACAGTGTGCTGTTTTTGTCCATCCGCAAGAAAAAAAGGGGAACGGACATCTTGGATAGAAGCGCGGCGTTATCTAATTGAGGTGCCGCGGATGAAACATTCCACAGGAGTCCTTAAGAACAAACTCATTAGCGTGGCAAAAAAGGGAAGAAGAGCGCTTTGTGGCTGAGATAACATTTATCTCAGTAAATGACAGGCTCTCTGTCTGCCTTCATCTTCCATTAAGGGGATTAAAGTTTTAAAATATGACTATTTACAAAAGTCTGGAGGGAGAGATAACAAGCTGAACCATGATACACCGCCTCTAAACGCTGGAATTAGGACACACGCTAATTAGGCTGTTGGACAATGAAAATGAAGCTCGTGTGCTGCCGCTGTTCAAAGACGCGTTTGTGCTCTGACAACGTGTCAAACAACTAAAAAGGAGTGACCTGGACTGGGTTTGTGCTCTGGTTTGGTTAATATGCTCCGATTTGGAAATGTTCACTGCGTAGCAAAGCAACTTTAACATTTGTCTTATTGTGGCCTCGTTATTGTTTACCTCGTTATCTCAGGGAAGAATAATATTAGTCTACACACTAAGATAGAAACGAAGCCAACAGGAAATATACATGGCCTTCAGGTCCAACTTGAAAGCTCAGGAATACGAGTTCAGAGGTTGTGATTACGACATGGTGTGTGCTCAGGTGGTTTTGGTTGAGAAATTGGACAGCATGAGGGAAAAAATGGATGGCACGAAACTTTTGTTTAAATTTTTTGTATGATCAATTGCATGAAGTTTATTTTCTCTTACTGAAAGAAAATGAAGAACTGAACAGTTAACATGCCAAATTAACCTGCTTCATTAAATCTTTCCGTGTGCTGTAAACATCACATTCGTACTGATGGCCACCATGACTTTCTGTTATTGAAACCCAAAAATGGAAGCTTGTAAGAAAAATACGAGTTCCAGAGTTGTAATTACGACACTGTTGTGGCATTTAAGTGTGCTCACCTCGTAATTCCGATATTTCAGCGAGGACTTTAAGAATAATTCCAGCATTTGAAGCTGCTCCTCTCCAATTTTATTTCCATCCAGATTGGCAAAGTGTGTGTTTCTCTCCATCCTCCACTGAGGAAATTACTCACTGTTTGTTGACCAACCGTGATGATCTGATAATTGTGAATACTTTTAGACACCTCTGTGATTTGACGAACAGATGCTGCCTCTTGAGTTGGGAAAAGAAAAAGTTTCTGACTCTCCTATCCATAATAAACACGTTAGTAAAAATCAGAGAAGACGTCACATAGACTGATCAAAGGAGATAACAGAATGACAGCAACTCGCATGAAGTCACTGCATGGAAACAATAAACCACTTGGAGTTTGCTGTTAATATGAAAATAAGGAGTTACTGTTACTACCCTGTAGTTGATTATTTTCCTATAACGGCATGTCCTGGAGTGTTTTATTCCTCTTATACCACAACCATGTCATGACGATTACTCTTAACTTCATAAAAAAAAATAGATTTTACAAAAGTTAATTAAAAAGTAAATTTAAAAGTTAATTAAAATAAAAAATGTGCAATTTGTTACTGAGAAACAAGAAAGTGTAACCATCATGAAGACTGATCCAGGGTCTGAGAGGATGAAGGAAAAACTTAATTTTTAAAAACTATTTTTCTGTTGACTTGTTTTAGGTTTTTTTTGGTAGATTAATTGTGCAATTAATAGAGCTTAATGTAATTAATAGAGGTACAATATCCCCCATTTAAAAAACACTGGGGATGCAAACTTTTGCACAAAACTCACAACTGTAACAGTACAATAGTAGAGTAAAGGTTAAATTTGGTCATGGAAACTTCTAGAATGGTCTTTACACAGGATTTGTTTAAGCCTTAGTCCATATTCCTTTACATATATATATATATATATATATATATATATATATATATATATATATATATATATATCTATATATATATAAGTGTGTATATATTTTTG
>CM075002.1:3003923-3038923 GCA_037576825.1 Pangasius krempfi
GATGATGAAGATAATGATGATGTAGATGATGATGAAGATAATGATGATGTAGATGATGATGAAGATAATGATGATGTAGATGATGATGTAGATGATGATGAAGATAATGATGATGTAGATGATGATGAAGATAATGATGATGTAGATGATGATGAAGATAATGATGATGTAGATGATGATGTAGATGATGATGAAGATAATGATGATGTAGATGATGATGAAGATAATGATGATGTAGATGATGATGAAGATAATGATGATGTTGATGATGTAGATGATGATGATGATGATGATGATGATGATGAGGATTATTGTTGTTATTTTGTACTATCTCTCCAGCTGATAGACAGATCCTGCTTTTAACCACAAGATGGCCGTCTCCTTGCAATATTATGAAAATATGAAAAAAAAAAAAAAAAAAACACATAATATTAATTCAGTCTTTAATCCCAAACAGTTTGGACTTCTTGATAAAGCTCTGATGAATGACAAAAAGAAAAGACACTTCTCACCATAAGATGGCACCTTCCCTGCATATTTAACACTAAAGAACTTAATGTATTGTTGCTGATGTGAATTTAGAGGGTCGTTATCTCGTCTTGTAGTCTAATGATTAGCTCTCCAAGCACCCGCGTGTTCGTCTCCTCCTCATCGACAGAGCTCCGGTTCAGTCTCATCCTTACGGATCGTTTCCACGAAATCATACACACCGATCGGCCTTCTGGGAAATCAAACTGAACTTTAAATGCTGAAAATCTTCTAAGGTCAGTATGTGCAACAAAAAAAAGGTAAATGTATAAAAACAAATCTATTGTAGCACCTCACACACACTCACACACACACACACGTAGTGAAACAGGATCTTTCGCTAATTTACTCAGTTTGTGTACATCTACATTTTCTTCTTTCCTGTGAATCATCAGAAAGGAGAACATTTCCAAGCCATCAGAAACACTTTCATTCTCCACACTAAAACCAATTACGGCTTTTCAGAAATAATTACTTGTAACCCTTTTTCCTGTCATTTCCATTTTTTTTTTTTTTTACTAAATTGTACTTCTTGTTGTCTGCATCCAGTGCTACTAAACCCGCTAAAACGTATTTCCTTTATGGAAACATTTGTTGTTTCTAATCCGCTGAACACCCCTCCATTACTGGCACAGGTTCAAGCTACGACTTAACAAACAGCAAACGATTTCCCCTTTTTGTTGTTTCCTACAACAAAACACCACATGGTTTTGAATAATCAATTCCTTATTCAAATAATCATATAGTGTTTCATTTATTACAGAATGACACGTGATGTTTACATGATGATCACGTTTAAAGTTGTGAAACGTCCACAAAACAAGTCAGCTCCTGTTCTCACGTATGCTACAGCAGCTATAAACAGTCGTTCCCTCACAAACCTCTTTTTTTTAATCTCTTGAAGTTAATCAGACAAAAAAAAGCGACTTTTCGTGTTATAGAGCGATCGAAACGTGTAAACCCGTCTGTCCTGAGAACTTACAGCTTTACCTCTGACTGTTACAAAGCGCTGACACTGGAGACTCCTTCCATAAATGTTCGATAAATGTCTCCTTAACGTCAACTTATCGCCATTTCCTCAATAACAGCACATTTTTCACATCTGTTGATTATTAGGCCTAGATTATTTAGCACGTCTACTATGTTGTTATAGAAAATGAATCAATACCTTCTGACCAATCAGAATCCAGAATTTAAATGCACTTTGGTATAATAGCAGAAATAATTACCCTTTTCTTCCATTTCAAAACTATAACTTTTGCCTTCGGCTGTAAGTGTTAGCGTATATACATTACTGTGTATAATTAGGAAATATATTATACATCCATCTTTCTATACATCAGGCTACAGCATGTGCTCTGAATGCATTACTAAGATTCCCAACACCGCAAACACACGGCGCCTTCACCCCATAAATCAAAGACCTGCACCATCTGCCCCATCTGCCCCTCACACCTGTGTCCTACTGATGCGCACTACATCAATCACACACTCTCTCTGTGAGGCTCGGCCAGTCATCTGTCAGGGACAGGAAGCTGATGAAGGGCAGCGCGCTGTGATGACTGAACCTGAAACCACACCCTCGCTCTCAAACTGGAAAAAAATGTCTTTTTCATTTTAAATTTTTACTTTTTGAGATTTGAGGGTTTTTATTTTTTTCCCCCAAAGAAGCAAGAACCTGAAGAGCGCGACTTTACTGGACGAGTGAACTAAGCTCTCTTTGACTGACAAGTCTGATGCCTCCATCCACTTTTCCTCTTTTTTCTTTTTCTCTCTGAATCTTTCTCTCCATGTCTTTCACTCTTTCTCTCTCTCTCTCTCTCTCTCTCTCTCTCTCCTCAGATTCATTTCCCTGTGTCTAATTTTTATTTGTTTTTTTTCTGTTTTCTTATTTACTTCACTCTTTTTCCTTCTCAAATCATTCTCAGTTGTCTTCCTCGCTCTTCTTCCGTCTCAATATTTCTCTATTTTACACTTTTTGTTAATATTTTTTCCTGTTCTTCAATCTCTCTCACCCCCTCTTTTTCTCTATTTTATCTTCTCTCCCTCTATTCTCTTTCTGTTTTTTCTTTCTTGCATCTCTCTCTCTGTCTCTCTCTATAGGCTGTTTGACTGCTAAGACCTTTGACCTTGATTGCCATTCGCCGATAAGCTTTTTGATTGATATGTCAGCACATCAGAGGCTCTACTGCAAAGACTTTGAAAGGAAGAAATGAGGAAGAACGCTCACACTCACACCCACACACACACACACACACACCACTGCATGGCCAAGTCGAACCCCCTCCCCCTCCTCCCGAGCCCGTCTTAATGAAATGAGTCCCGGGCTGTTTATTAAACGATGGAATTTGGCGTTTCCGCACGCGCGAGGAATGTTATCAAGCCAAAAACAATCCTGCCTGTGGTTTCACCCACATTAGCCACAGCTTTTTAAAAATCCAGAAGTTTCTTATCAAGTGTGACACCTGCATCTCCGAATGGCACTTCCCTCGTTCATTGGCATGTATTTGGGTGAACAGACTCCAAGGTGCTTTGTGGAGATTAAGAGAGAGAGAGAGAGAGAGAGAGAGAGAGAGAGAATGAAGGCTTATTTTATCATTTAGCGAGTCTGGACTGCATCCAGAAGTTTTTTTTTTGTCTTGTTGTTGTAATTAGAAAGCCTTTTAAGCGATAACAGCTGCTGGAGAATATGAATATGGAGAGAAGTGAGCCAGTTTTGCTAAAGATAGACAGACTCACCCCCTCCTTCCTCCCTCCAACCCTCACACATCCCCACCGTTGTCTTGTGTTCATTACAACCAGGCCGTCTCTTCAGAGTTTATTACTGCACCACTGTAGTGTTTATTAAACTATACTTAAGAGCTGCTGCTGTAATCATAAAGACTTTCCACCTGTGCATAGTTCACGCCTCCGAGGTTGCCTGACTTTTCTTGAATTCCTAAAATTGAATTACTGGTAAATAATTAGGAGGCGCTCTTTCACTGTTTTGTCATCATTTTGTCGTTTTCAGCTCTATGTAAGCTTTGCATTTTATGGAATTTTTGGGCTGTGCCGTGAACACGTGTACACACATGAGTGCAAAGAAATCAGCTACATTTTTGTAAATCTGGTGGGAATTTTCAGTTTGGTGTTTTTTTTGGCGTTTTCTATGAAAACATTTACACATAACTTTACTAAAAGATTAATGAATAAGGACCAGTGTCAATAGTTACCAGTGCTGTACCAATACAAAGAACTGAATCTGAATTGAAAAACCCCAGTATCCAATATCTTTAGCTAATCTGAGTCTTAATAAACTGGAGCTCCAAAAGTTTTGAGGTTTGTTCAGAGGTGAAAAGGGAACAGCACATTTGCTTAAAAAAAATCAAATATTGCGGGAAAAATAAGTGTCTCGTTTGGCTGAGATGTCAAATTTGGCATACGGAGAAGAAAATAAAACATCAGATAGAAGGCAATGGATAATGATGATGATGTAGAGAGTGTGTGAGCGAACCTCATCTTTCCCAGCATTCATTTCATAAATAGCCTCAGTGAAGGATTTCACTCCGTGAATGACACTCCATGCAAATCACATTATTATCTGGGCTAACAGATCGTCCCTCAGCTCAGGCCTTCACATTTATAGTGGTTTGATTATTTTCATACAAAGCATTAGTGAGAACGCCTTTAGTCCACTAGTTTGTTGGTGACATCAGTCCAAAACAATTTCTTTCAATTTTTTTTAATCTCCGCATATACAGAATCATGGCTCAGGATGCTCTCTTTTTTCCAGGTAATGGGATAGAAGAAGAGAGCGAGGAAGGAGGAAGGGAGCGATGCCCCTCGAGCGGGCGTTTCTGCAGGGAGAGGATTATACGCTAGCTTCCAGCACTGCTCTCGATTGGTTTCAGGAAAAAAAAAAAAAAACTCAATTAAACTTCTCCACCAAATTTGTCTATCAAACAGAAGTTCCTCCAGCATGCGGATAATATTCCAGTCCTATTCCCCTGAAAGTGTTTTTATTTTTTGGGGAGTAAGTAATAAAAAAAATGTTCCAGGGGAAAGAAAAGTTAGTATGTGTGCAGAATGAGGAGTGGAAAAGCCAAAACCAAAGCAAAAAGGAAGTCAGCAGTACATCATAAAGAATTAATGTTATTTATTATCCTCTTTTATTTACTTTCTGTTTGCCTCACTGCCATTTTAGCTCCGCCCTGTCTTTTCAAACAAAATCTTTCTTTGTAGCTCAATATCTATGCATGCTGTATAAAAAGACTGCTCCTTGCTACACTAAACTCTAATATGAACCCTTCGTTCAGTTATTAGAATTTGGGATTCATATGTGTCTCATTACAGTTACACACTGCCACGAACTCTCCCAGCTAGCAGTCTGTCAGACAGACAGGAAGTGAGGGTATGTGCTGGGTGGAGTGACAGATAGAGAGAAAGATGATGAATCCGGGCCCAGATGATGAGGTCTACACTACCTAATGACCAGAATGAAGTGAAGCTTCAGCCCTTTAAGCCTCGTCACCTCCTCATCCCTTCATCCTGCCCTGATCAAGCCGGGATTTACGACACCTCGTAGCATCCGGCAGCTTCGTAATCTCACATATTCCCTCCTCCCTGCACCTGACACTTCCAGCGTGACAGTCGCTCAAGATAAGAAGAAATCACCCCGACTGGATTGAGAGCAGGTATAAAACACACGCTTAACCATCTTATTATATCCTCTGCTTTTACCACTTTCTAGTATTGTAGCCTATTTTTCAATAGACCTAGAAAGTTATTATGCTTTATTATATACATTACACAGTTAATTGTATATTACAATATGTCAGCCATTTTTTTGTTATCAGTTACTTATGCTCACACTGCATTATGGGTAATACCTACAGTTGGGGCTCAGCATTGTATTTAATGACTTATATAATGATATGACATAATATCCGTATTGTGATAAATTATGTCACAGAACACTTTAGTGCGATTTTGTGGTATCATGGCTTCATTGATATGGTGAAGTTTTCTAAAAGGAGACGTTTTTGGAAGGAGTCTCCAGTGTCAGTGCTTTGTAACAGGTAAAGCTGTGACTTAAATTTTTCCGACACCTTCAGGACACTCTGCGGTTTCTCTGTAACATGATAAGTTCCTCAACTGCTAAGCTTCCTTTCTGTCCTCCGTTGATTCGTTAACAACTCCCCATTCAGCTCCCTTCAGTTCATTGCGGTGGCTTTTAATTAAACACGATCACGGCGCTGCTCGCTGACTCCTCGCAGGCACGCTGCTGTTCGACTGCGCTGATAATGAAGTATGACATTGCTGGAGATGTTTGGCTATTATTCTCCCCTGCTGTCTCTCTGCTCTCTGATTAAGAGTGATAACAGCTCTTAAATCTCTTATTTCCGCTGGTCCTTTTGCGCTACACTGGAGATGTTCTCTACGCAAACTTACACGTGTTCCGTGAAGAGATTAATCCATTAAGCCACTGGGGCCACTGGAGTCAGGGAGTTTAGGTGAACTATCATTTTTACAGTCAGGAACAAAAGAGAGGATGATAGAATTATCTTCATGCTCAATGAAACCATGAGTCCAGCAGGGAGGAGTCAGATAATAAAGCTGTGTTTTAAATTTGTTCACAGTAAAATTTTAAAGAACAGATAAATAAATGTGTTCCTTAAAAGCATTTGTGGTTGTCTGAAATGTAAAAAACTTGTCTGAGATGGTGCAGAGGCCACACCTCCTTCACTTTGACTGACAGGTACAGAGGCCACACCTCCTTCACTTTGACTGACAGGTACAGAGGCCACACCTCCTTCACTCTGACTGACGGGTACAGAGGCCACACCTCCTTCACTTTGACTGACAGGTACAGAAGCTGAGGCCATACCTCCTTTGCTGGGACTGACAAACATAAAGGCCACGCCTCTTTCACTTTGACTGCTAGAACCAGAGAGCAATCCTCCTATACTAGGAATGACACAGAGACCACACCTCCTTTCACTTTAACTGACAGGTTGAGAGGCAGAGGCCACACCTCCTTTGCTGTTACTGAGACCCTGAGACCACACCTCCTTAACTGTAAGTAACAGACACACCTCCTTCACTCTGACTGACAGGTACAGAGGCAGAGGCCACGCCTCCTTTGCTGTGACTGACAGTTACAGAGATGTCCCAGGTCCATCAGGTTACACTCTTACATGTAAACGACAGGAATTGATGGAAACACCACAACATAAATTCTTTTGCAATTACTTTTGTTAGATTTTTTTTTGGGGAAATTCAGTTAAGATCTGTATGGAAACAGATCTGATACAGAAGCAGTTGTGTAAGAGGCCAAGAAGGAAATGGTTCAGTAAATGACTTTTACCTTTACTGTAAACCACACAGTTATTCTTCGAGTCCTCTGCGCTGACCCACGTCACATTCATCAGCCATCGTGGACCTCCAGTCAGAACCAACGGTACCTGAAACCAGAGGAGGGAACAAGTACTTGAGTCATGAGTAAAGACCGACAAGTCTCAAGTCCTAAACTTGAAGTAATATAAGTAATATAGTAACTTTCCTTATACCACAGTGATGTTGAATTCTGGGTTCTGATTGGTCAGAAGGTGTTGATTAATTCTCTAGAACAGCCGCTATGACTGTAGTGCAGCTGCAAATCACAGGTTTATATTAATGCTCTCGTTCTTCACATGTGGCAAAGTTTTTGTGAGTAGATGTTTATTTAACATTTATGGAAGGAGTCTCCAGTGTCAGTGCTTTGTTAAAAGTTAAGCTCTAACTTTCCAACATGTTTTTAAACACATATAAGTCCTCAGGATAGAGGAGTTTACGCTTTGCAGTTGCTCAGTAACGTGACAGGCTGGGTTTTTTTGGCATTGATAAATGATTAAATAAAAAAAGTGTGTGTGTGTGTGTGTGTGTGTGCGCATACACATGTCTCTCTGAATGACCACATTGTTAGCGAGCTCTCTTATCCCGTCTCATCCCTTTGGGGATTTTGGGAATCTCTGAGAGAGCAGAAGGTGAAGTGGGAGCTCTGATCTTTAGCCACATTGTACCTTCACTATCACCGACATCACACTGCTTCCCGAGACAGGCAGAGAAAGAATTTCAGTGATCTGTGTGTGGCTTAAAATCTGAGTCTGAAACTCTGAACGGGGCTTTTCTGTCTCTGTCAAATGTGACGGTTTCTTAGCAGCGAACCTGCATAATGTTTACACATTAAAAAAAAACCCACAATGTTATAAGCTACAGCCGAATCACAGCCGCACTGATATTCAGTACAACAGCATTCTGGTCCACCTTAAAGCACTAATAATCTCCTTTACAGACTCTTCTGTCCACAGCACGTTTGTGTGTGTGTGTGTGTGTGTGATTTGAAAGAAAACAATAAAACGTCGAAAATGAAACATGAAAAGTAAAACAATCAAAATGGGTCATTTTGACCCGAACAGAATGTGTGTGTGTGTGTGTGTGTCACACCACTGTATAGGCACAAACGGAAAGAGAAAGAGAGAAAGAGAGTGAGAGAGAAGAGAAAGAGAGAGAGAGCACTCCTCTGTCTCTCTCTTTCTCTTCCTCTCTCTCTCTGTCTCTCTTTCTCTCTCTTTCACTCTTTCTCCTGCTGAATCCTCTTTTTCCTTATCAGGTCTGCGCAGGCCTCCATCGGCCTCTCCCCACTCTGACAGGAGCAACAACAAAAGCTCAGCGATATAGAGAGAGGAACCTGCCACGGGCACAGATTACCCGTGACACACACACACACACACACACACACACACACACACACACACACACTCTTTCGCTCATCTCTTTCTCTGACACTCGATGCACTTGCACTCTGCACGCTCTATTTCTCTCAAACCTCAACTTCCTAACTGGACACTAAAACACTGTACTCACTGTACTCATCTCTCTCTCTCTCTCTCTCTCTCTCTCTCTCTCTCTCCCCCATTCACTTACTCACAGCACAAAACTTTACTGTGAGTGAGTTATTGTTACCACCCTGATGCTGATTATCTTTCCAGTAACAGCAAATCCTGAAGTGATTTATTCCTCTTTTACCCCGGCAATTTGCCAACAGTTAAATTTTTTCATTAATTATTATCCATTTACAGTTACACTGAAGATTGTGGAATGTCCAAGTTAGCTCCTGTTATCACTTACATTACAGCAGCAGTAAACAGTCGTTCCCTCGCCAAGCATAAATCCCACCGTCCTGAAGACTTTCCCGTGCAACGTCAACTTACAGCTTTACCTCTGACTGTTACAAAGCACTGGCACTGGAGACTCCTTCCGAAATCATCTCCTTTACCAGAAAAGTTCACCACTTCAACAATTACACAGGTTTTGTGTTTTGTCCGTTTGTGTAGACTGTCCGCTGTACACGTTCCTGTAAATTAGCTGTTACTATATAAACAATAACCGATTAGTATGATTACTCGAGAATTGGGAATTCAACAGCGCTGTACTATTATGTGATATATTATATAACCTTTTGCCTTATAGCAAGTGAGCTAGTCATCAAAAGGAGTCTTACGATGTCATTTCCTCCTGTGGATCTTTCTATTTTCCCAGCGAATGGCCCCCATGTGGTGCCTGGAGGAAGCGCCTGACGGGAACGAACGCCTTTTTCCGCTCCGATGCTGACCATCTCCAGCTCTCCTGTAAAAAAAAGAGGAACAGCAGAGTTAAAAATTACATTTACATTTTAATACCAGATATTTAAATCTTTACAGAAAGAAAAGCATTTTTGCTGATCAAAACGTAATTATAATAATATAATTTTGTACAAGAAAAACGCAATAATCGAATATAATTTGCTGTCGTTTCATTATAAGAACCTACTTTAGTTACATTTTAGGACAATTTAGTTGCCAAGTTGGCTTAGTTAACTGCCTCGGCATGAGGACATTAAGGACATTCGAATGATTTACATAAAATGTATTTCTTTTTAATTAATAATTTACTTTCAGTCTGTAATTGGGATAACAGGGTTATACTGTCAAAAAGTGACCGGTCAATAATCACAATATCACTGCAAATAAAGAAGAACAAGAGTTTCATTAGAACTTAATTTTCTTCTTCCCATGATCTTCAGGATATCTGGATGATGAACTGTTGAATGAAAGAAACTTTTTTTTTTCATTTAAATTAAATATGAGCCATACCATTTCGTCCACCGAAACACTTTCAAAAGCTCAGAGGTAGAAATGTGTGTGAATTCTGGCTCTGACAGTTCCTCCACCTCAGCTACATCACTCCAGTTCATGACTGCTCAACTTGATGTGTGCAAAACTGTCTTTTTTTTTTAAATCTTGCTCTGTTTCAATCAGTTATTATTTTTGTTTCTACCTGCCTGTGATCATTTTTTAACAGATTTTCTTGGAATTATTTCCCAAAATAGAAACAAGCCGGTAGCCTACTTTAAACCACCGTGACCCGAACCAGACAGTTACTAAGGATGAATAAATGAATGCTATAAGTGAACGTGGTCTTTTTTTCCCCCGTGAGCTTCACATCTGTCTGCTTGCCTCCCACTAGCGCTCCTTTTGGTCACATCTCGCTGGGTCGCACACATCTCCACCCTTTCTGGCAAACTTTCTTTTAACAAAATAAAGCAAATAGTGAACCTACGATCTGTATTTGCATTTGTTTATAACAAATTATCCGTTTAGTTCAAATAATGTATTTGTATTCGGTTACATCCCTAATACATTGATCTCAAAGTCTAACAGTACGACTACTATTGTAAAACACGTTGTTATGTCATAAAATAACGCTGCGCGATACATTTTCACGTAAAGACACAGTTTCCTTAAATAGCTCTTTAATCAAGGTCAAATCTTTTATTTTATACATACTGTATATTGTGATAAATTAGCTATGAAGAGATAGCTATGAGAATCATTCATTATTTGTAGTTCATCGCCATCTTTACTCTCTCTCTCTCTCTCTCCATCCAAATATCTGACCACTTTACCTCCTTTCCTTCATGTGCTAAATTAACAGTCTCTATCTTTTACTTTTTTCTGCCCTCTTTCTCTTACTTTTCCTCACTCTCTCTCTCTCTCTCTCTATCTCTCCAACCCCCTGACCACTACTTACCCACGTGCTCTCTCTCTCTTTCTCTCTCTCTCTCTCAGCGGTCTAATCTGTGGTGAAGGACTTAAAGGAACCTTATCTCCAGGCTCTCCTGCTTCATTTCATGCTTGATTTACTTTAATTTGTCTGATAGGGCGCGAGGATTTGGGAGACGGCCCATCTTTGGCATAAAAAAAAAAAAACGCCACTCTGATATTTCTCAGGCTCATTGTGGCGGGGTTTCACTTCTCTCGCCTCTCCGCTGTGATTTCTTCGAGAGTGAGGAAAGGAGGGATGGAGAGAAAAAGAAAAAAAGAGCAGGAGATGGCGGTCTTATGTGGCTGGTTGGGTGTGTTTGGACTCAAGCAGCCGGAGAAGAAAAGGATTGTGGGAGTGTGGAGTGACTTCCTGATGGACTCATCCGACAAAATCACGCAGAGCTCGAGTGCACTACAGAGCTTTCATTTCACCGTCTGTCAAAAATAAACACTTTTTACTCAGGCGATCCGGTTTGTTCAAAAATCCATGATTTAAAACTGGAATTCCTGTGCTGACTGTGTGGGAAATGCTCGACTGAAATACAAATTTGGCAGAAAATCCTGTTCAGGAGAGGAAATATTACAGAGAAATTACACTGAGTCTGACTAAAGCTTGTAACGCAGAATTTCTGACCTGGAATTCCTACTCGGAAAGTCAGGAATGTGTCCTCAATCCCGAGATCAGCATATAATATCGCACTACCGTGGCTGCTCACACTCTCAAGTAAGGAAAAAAACACTCCATGTTGTGCTGTTATAGGAAAATAATCATGACCGGGTGGTGTGGTGTGTACCAGCGTTACCGCCTAGAAGTCGATTATTTTCCCGTAACAGCACGTCATGAAGTGTTTTATTCCTCTTATACCACAGACACTTGCAAACACTAACATTTTTTTAAATGAAAGAATGACACCTTATACTTTTTATCTGTTTATAGTTATATTTAATGTTGAAACAAATTAGTTCCTGTTCTCACTTATGTTAAAGTGGCTATAAACTTTCGTTCCCTCACCAGCCTCTTTTTTTTTTTTTATCTCTCATGTCATGTTACAGAGAAACCGCAAAGCGCAAACTCCTCTGCCCTGAAGATGCCGGAAAACTCAGTCACAACTTACCTCTAACTGTCACAAAGCGCTGACACTGGAGACTCCTTCCATAAATGCTAAATAAATAGAAAACTTCACCATATCACTGATTACAACCGTTTTTTAAACGTGTTTCCGTGAAGCATCCGGCATTCAAGTCCCTGTGTACGTTGTTACTATAGAAACAATAACGTATTTAAAAAAAAAAAACTGTACAGACTTTATAAATTTAAATAAGTATGAACAGCACTGTTATTTACTGCAACATTAAATATTAAATTCGAGCAGACATGGTACATCAATCTGGGTCTGGTTTCTTTTTTAAAGAACGCGATTCATTCTCCACTAATTCGCTTTTCAAATCCTTTCAGCCGAAAACTAAAAAAAGACAAATTCCAGTGTTTCTTTTTGGCACACTTGGAAAACGAAGCTCAAAAACTCCTACAAGCTAAGAGGCAGTGTGTGTTTGTGCGTATGTGTGTGTGTACGTGTGTGCAGCTGATAAACAGAATGATGATCCAGCAACATGTCTTTATCCGCCGGCTCCGCTTTAATTAATGCTGACTTGTTTGCTGAAAAGATGATTAATACGCCAGCGAGAGCGGCCTAATTGAATACGGCGACAACACGAGCAATCAGCGAGCAACACACCGCTTTGTTTAATGTAGATTAGCCTTTTTATCAGTGTCATTATCTATATTATTATTAGCATTTTTATTATTATGAGGTGGTGTTTTAATTCAGCTGACAGGCGTCTCCACTGCAGGCTGTATTTAATTCATCACTGACACAAACGGAGAGAAAGTGTGAGAAAAATCCATATATGGAACTAAAACCTATCTGAGCATCCAGTTCATCCACTTCACTCTTTCAAAGCTGTATTATATTTCAATCGAATGGTTGACGTGTACGTTCAGAGCAAGGCATGCTATCCGATACGTGATGTTTACTACACTAGGAATTAGGTCAGCACGTTATTACCTTATTTTTAGCATTTGTCTTTATTCATTAAAATGTTTTAAATTGGTCATATTCAGAGACGAGTTCTGTGGAAGCTACGCAGGGTTACGCACGTGGGCGGAGTTTGAGTGAAACAGAGGCGTGTCTCAGCTATGTGTGACTCGAACTTAAGCGCATTTTTCTTGCTATATCTATATCGGCTTGAGTGAGGAGCAGTATTAACTCCAGCATCACTGTCCGATGATTTGACGTAACCACAATGTGTCATGTTTTGAAAATTGTAAATACACTCAGAAAAAGTACAGAATTCAATTTGAGGTCTATATTACATACGTACCATAAATATGACACTATTTAACAATTCATAATATCGTCCTTTTTTTTTCTTTTTTTGGAGGACATCATCGGGGATAGCCTCATAATTAGAGACATTGCTTATCTTGGGACACAGTCTTTTTTTGTAGATAAAATGATTCATTAAATTAAAGTGAGCTGTAGGTGTAGCAGATGACTGCTGGGTCAGCTTCTCCTTTAAACTGTGGGCATGAGTTCTTTACAGGAAAGCCCAGCAAAGAAACAAAAACATTGGCATCTGTCTATCTGTGTCTCTCTTTTTGCCTCTGTGTCTCTCTTTGTCTATCTGTCTCTCTCTTTCTGTCTCTATCTCCTTCTTTGTCTAGCTCTCTCTCTCGCTCTCTCTCTGAGTCTTTTTCCAAGGTGCCAGTTGCCAGTTGTCCTGAACCATTTCCTGTTTGTCCCAAAACGCTACTTCTTCATCAGTACAATCAGTTTAGAGATCCTGCAAGTCTGAAACTAATCAGTAGCAACGTCAGGAACTCAGAGATTGAGCCATTTCGTCACCATGACAACAACTCTAGTAACTAGTAACTAGAGTTATTTTTATGACCTGAATTAATGGTCCAAGAGCGAAACCACAGTTACCTTATCTACATGGGTAATAATAATAACAACACAAACAATACTGTTTAATCAGCTACACACTCATAAAACTATGTATCTCTTATCGTGTGATGTTAAGCACAAATTTAGCACACACACACACACACACACACACACACACACACACACATACACAAAACTACATTGAACACACAAATGGCATAATTACAGCTCTGGGCTCACATTTCACCCAGGAAACAGAACAAAAAACATAATCAGATAAAAACTGCACTGAGGCTCATTATTGTTTAAAAAATCTCGCTATCTCACTCAGCTAATCATGTTTCGCTGAAAGGCAGAGAGAGAGAGCAAGAGAGAGAGAGAGAGAGAGAGAGAGAGAGAGAAATAAAGCAGCTTCATATCTCATCATGGTGATGTGATATAAAGCAGATAAGAGTGATATCTCTAATGGAGGCATTTACTTTGGCTCTGGAGATCATCAGTCACGCTGCTTAAAGTTTAATAAGCAACGTTTAATCGCAGAAAGATGTCAGATTTTATGCAGTTAGAAAGCTGTGCTAAAAGCCACATTCGTGTTTGTCTTAATTAATGTGCACATCTTCCAAAAAAAAAAAAAAAAAAACTTAACTGACTTCTGCTAAATGCTAAAGCTGTTCATATTTAATGTTTTCACTTTTCTAGTACAGTAAACTTTACAGAAAAAGATAGAAACATAGTCCCAATCTAGAAAAGGACTAAATGCAAAAAAAGGCTTGATAAGGTTTATATTTTGTTAATTAAACTGTGATGACTCTTAGTAATTCTTATGTATGTATTGTTGTGATTGTTTTTCATTATTTACACTGATTCTTTAATATGTGTTATCATAAACACCATGTAATCTTTTGTAAGTGAAGCACTTTAAGTTTTGAACTGAAAATATAAAGCAATCAATCAATCAATCAATCAGCAGTGCAGCAAAACATCACCAGAGATGGAAGGAAAACTTACTCGGGCCGTCCCAATCCTCTGACGCAGTCGGGCTGCTTGGGTTTTTCCTGTTATGTCCTTCACTGACTTCTTTCTGTGCTTCCAGACTTCCACCCACATCCCCTGTTCAACAAAGAGAGGTAAAAGGTTAAATTGTAAGTTGATTCACAGAAAAAGAGTTCAGCAAAAATTAAACTGTGTGAAAACGAAATCCTGTATGAAAACAAAATCCTGTGTGAAAACAAAATCCTGTGTGAAAACAAAAATGCCCTAAAGGAACCCTAAAGCAGCCCTAAATCCTGAAGGAACCCTAAAGCAGCCCTAAAGGAACCCTAAAGCAGCCCTAAAGGAACCCTGAAGGAACCCTAAAGCAGCCCTAAAGGAACCCTAAAGTGGCCCTAAATCCTGAAGGAACCCTAAAGCAGCCCTAAAGGAACCCTAAAGTAGCCCTAAAGGAACCCTAAAGCAGCCCTAAATCCTGAAGGAACCCCAAAGCAGCCCTAAAGGAACCCTAAAGTAGCCCTAAAGGAACCCTAAAGCAGCCCTAAAGGAACCCTAAGCAGCCCTAAATCCTGAAGGAACCCTAAAGCAGCCCTAAATCCTTAAGGAACCCTAAAGCAGCCCTAAAGGAACCCTAAAGTAGCCCTAAAGGAACCCTAAAGCAGCCCTAAAGGAACCCTAAAGTAGCCCTAAAGGAACCCTAAGCAGCCCTAAAGGAACCCTAAAGCAGCCCTAAATCCTGAAGGAACCCTAAAGCAGCCCTAAATCCTGAAGGAACCCTAAAGCAGCCCTAAATCCTGAAGGAACCCTAAAGGAACCCTAAGCAGCCCTAAATCCTGAAGGAACCCTAAAGTAGCCCTAAATCCTGAAGGAACCCTAAAGCAGCCCTAAAGGAACCCTAAAGCAGCCCTAAAGGAACCCTAAAGCAGCCCTAAATCCTGAAGGAACCTTAAAGCAGACCTAACGGAACCCTGAAGGAAACTTACAAGAGTTCTAAAGTAGCCTTAAATGATCCTAATGGACTAAAACAGCCCTAAAGCAGCTCTAAAAGAGCAGAACTGGGGCAAAGTTCCCTAGTCAGTCTGAGAGTTACATTTCCTCGTTGTAGCTCTGTGTGTGTGTGTGTGTGTGTGGATGGATGGATGGATGGAGAGATTTCTGAGGAGAAACAGAGAGAGACAAGTCTGTGCTTCCTCACACACTCACTCTCTGTGTTAAGCTCTGTGACTAAACTTATTGGAAATGTTTAATTACAGCACGAGAACGAAATGAAGCTATAGGACGATTCCTTAATTAAACAGTGATTAAGGATTTTCCGCCTCTGGTGCTGACACGCACACACACGCACACACACACACACACACACTTATTACCAAACACTATTTTAGGCAAGACGACATAAACGTGTAAATTAATCATGTGCCATAATAAGTTATAGGATGTACAATATAAGTAAGGAATAAAACCCTTGGGGTCATGCTGTAATAAGAAAACAATCAACAACAGGGTGGTGTGGTGAAGTTACTGTTACCAGTGTGAACTTGATTATTTTCCTATAACAGTATGTCCGGGATTGTTTTCTTCCCCTTATACCACACCGATTTGCCAACATTTACAATTTACATTCATTACAAAATGACACATCATACCTTTTATCCATTTATAGTCAAATTTAATGTTGTCAAAAGTAGCTGTAAAGGAATTACATGTCATTGCATGCAGGAGCATACGAGCTGCTGTGAATGAGCTGTTACTATAGAAACAATAACGCATTAATAGAAACCTGTGATTTGCAGCTGCACTACTGTTAATCAAATTAAAAAATTAATCAACACCTCCTGACCAATCAGAATCCAGAATCCAGCAGCGCTGTGATGTAACACTATTTAACATGCAAAGCAGTGATAATGTTTACAAAAAATATAGCTACACTCTTAATTTTAGAAACCTTAATGGTTCCTTGTCTTGTCCATCCAGAGGAACCCTAAAAAGTCCTACGTAGAACCTTATAACAGAGTGTTTCCCTATCAGAGAACCCCTTCAGGAAGCTAAGAGTCCTTCAAGAAGCCTTTTCTCTGAGCGTGGAAGAGGCTTGAAGAGGCTGCTGGGGTAGGTAGAATAAGGAGAGCTGTCTTTAATGTTCCTTACTTTGCTCCCGTTGCAAGTGTCCACCAAATCCCATGATCCTGTTCACCGTTCGAGACCAAACTGAAAGTTTAAAAAGAAAAATCTGCTGCGTGGTCAAAACGTTGCCCGACGAGACAGACACATAAGCATGTAGCAAATTTCAACAACGTGGTGATTTCATAAACCATGGTAATTGATATGATATGTAATTATAATATTGGCATATGTCTACTACAGACACGTCATAAAATAAATATTCAAAATAAATATTTGTCTATTACAGAGCCTTGTTATAAAATAAACATTCCAATATTCTCCTTCTCGTTTTAGAGCGATCACGTCTTCACTGTTGTTTACTGCAAAACACAAACTAAAACTGAAACACACCCTGAAACGAGAAGCACGCCGTAAAATAAATTACAATCTGCGTGCCGACTCAAATGAGCTCGCCTGCCTGGATTCCTTTCAGAAAGAACAAAAGACGCAGACGTACGTCTTTCCGCCTATTCAAGACAAAAAAAGCGGAAGATTGCTCGCTCTTTTGAAAATTCCTCGCTGAGAGGCGAAACAGGTGTACACACTCCAATTTCCACATGCCACAATTTTAAGAGGAAATGCAGAGGCGTTTCAAAGCGCAGATTCATCATCTGCGAGCGAGAAATAAAAAGCGGCACAGGGAGCTAAATTATGAACACTTCTGAGGATCGGGCAAGAAAAATTGAATTTCAGTTCAAAGAGCTGATGATTTTCTCCGAGGGCAAACAACAACCACACTGTTAATGTTTACTAGGCCCAGTAACTCTGTTTGGGACGTGTTAGTGAGTAGTGGAGGTTCATCAGTTCAGATCCAGAAGGTTGTTTGGGTAAAAACGATGTAAATATGCACGTGTTTTATCACACCGCTCGATTTGGTCCCCTTTCGGATTTGAATTTTGTTTAACCAAAAATTTTATTGGCGTGAAACAACATTGTATTGTCAGTATATTGTAATATGGGCCCAGGTATTGTTTAATTAAAACAAAGGTTTTCTTTGATCATCTTTTTCATTTGCAAAAAAAACAAACAAACAAAAAAAAAACCTCAAATATTGCAAATGGAGACATTATTAATAGGAAACACTCATGTTAATGATATCATAAACACTCATAATCGCACTATCCAGTGTCACCCACATGAGGATGGGTTCGGTTCCCTTGTGAATCTTGTTTCTCTGAACGTTTCTTCCTCATGTTGTCTCAGGGAGTTTTTCCTCACCACCATGCTTGCGACAATGTGCACTGTTAAAGGCACTATGTAAATAAAATGTAATAATAATAATAATAATAATAAACTGTTTCTGTTTAATTCTGATTGGTCAGAAGCTGTTGATTCATTTTCTATAACAGCAGCTCTGACAGTAGTGCAGGTTTATATTAATGCGCTCCTGCTCACAATACATTATCGTTTCTATAGTAACAGCTCGTTCACAGGAACGTGTTTGACAGACCCTCACATTGTTTAACGGAGGCTATAATACACCAAACTATAATTGGTATAACTGAGGTGAATGATGGTGAGGGAATGACTGTTTATAGCTGCTAGAACATTTTAAACGTATATATAACATATAAAACATTAAAAGTACAATGTGTCTTTCCTTAATTAACACATTAAAATATGTAATTGTGAGAAAACTGCTGTAGTATATGAGGAATAAATCACACTGTGGTTTGCTCATGGTTATGAGAAATGTACTTTTTTTTCAGACAGATTCCAACATGGCCGCCTCACCTGCGCTGGAATCGTCCTCGTTTTTAATGTGAAAGTTTTCAGAGTCTAAAGGGAACTGCGCTTCTTGGTCTACCGTCGTTTCTACGTCTTTCAGGATCTCTTTCTCTTCGCACTCTCTGTCCTCCAACTCTGTTTGTCCATTCTCAAACACTCCTGCAGGACAATAGAGGAAAAAGCAAGAAAAAAACTGTCACATTTGCTGTTTACTTCCTGTTTTCTCCTAAGCTAACTACAATGACTGAAATAGATTTCAAAATAAAATAAACACCATTAAACAATACTTATATATATATATATATATATACACACACTTTTTTCACATTTAGAAATACAAATATATTCACACATTCACACGTGTACAACAACATGGCTAGCCAGTGAACTAGCTTTCTAGCTAATCTTACTGATGCTAAGCTGCCCATAGCTTTGTTCAGAAAACTCTGAACTTCAGGAAGGCTTAAAGTTTAAGGTGTAGGCAATATATTATTCTGTTTTAGCAGATATTAGCAGGAGATTATCATTTTACTCACACAATTCTTACATTAATTGACTGTTAGAGTAGCTAAGTTGTGGTTGTAGCTGTTAAATAGCAACTAGCAATACTCAAAGACTCTGAGGTAAAAGCAAAACCTGGGTATTTTTGTCAGTGTGATTTCTACACTGTGTGTGTGTGTGTGTGTGTGTGTGTATGATATATATGTATGAAATTTGGATTCCCTGTAGACACTAACACATACTGCATCAATCACACGACGGGGCTCTTTGGCACAGGATGTGGACGCCTCAGCCTCAGTGGCATGATGCCTAGATCTGGCTAACACAGACAGAATGAGATGAGGATGCTTCTGCTGAGGGATGAATCCTGTTTTTTTCCCCTTTTTTCATAGTATTCAGTTGATCTTCATGAATTTTCACTGATACCTTGAATAAAACTCTTTGATTTATATGTTAAGTATCATTGCAGACCTGGAAATAATATTCTTCTATCCATCATATTGGTTTTTCTGTTTCAAAAAAAAATCTGGACATGGCTGGCACGGTCCTGCTCCCTTTTTTCACTGGCTGCCTGCTATTAAATGACAGAAATTGCTAGAATTATATACTGGATATTCTAGCTACACACAAAAAACTAACTAGTTAGCTGAGCCTTAAAGTACTACGTATCTGGATAGCACCATGGTGCCATCTCACAGCTCCAGGGTCCCTGGTTCGATCCTGAGCATGTGTTACTCTCTGTGTGATTTTTCATGGTTTCCCCGTGCCCATGCCCAAAAACATGCCCGTATGTGGATTGGCAATGCTAAATTCCCCCTAGTTGTAAATGAGTGTGTGTGTGTGTGTGTGTGTGTGTGTGTGTGGTGCCCTGAGATGGACTGGAGTCCCATCCAATCCCACCTCACACATCCGGATCCACCACAACCCTGACCAGGATAAAGTGAGCACTGAAACATGAATGAAAAATGACTAGAAAGTACTAGAATAAAAATGACTAGAAACACAAATAGAAGTATGAGAACCTATGACTTTTGACCCTTTGATGAAGTGATGTCTGACTGGTCCATTTCTAAAAATTGGTGCAGGCCAGTCACTGTTGTGGTTTAGCGTTTTGATACGCTAAGTAAAAAAAAACTTTAAAATGCATGTTTCTAATTTTTAATCTATAACTGCAGCATGCAATATGTATGTCCTGATTCCTATGTTTATATTCAGAAAATTAATCATGTTAAAACTTTGCAAATCTTCCTATCAAAATATGCTTATTTGCTCTGAAAGATGCGATTCTCCCCATCAGTGATCTCTGGGTTCCTTTAACACACACACACACACACTCTCTCTTTGTTTTGCTGTATCTGTAAATGAGATTAGGAGGAATGATTACACAGCAGCGAGACATGAATAGGAGCTGAAACGCTGCAGCATAATAAAGCTTTTTTTTCTTATTCACTCTCTTTTCCAGTCCGCTGTATCAGCACAACGACGCTTCATCTGCTGCTTCTTTATGTGAGCTGGAGGATCGAGTGTTAGCGATACGATTACAGAGAAAATCCATAATCTTCACTAACTAACAGCTAGCTAAATTTCAAAGATTTGAGTTATGTCTTGGGAGTTGCTTATACTTTGCGATGACTGAACTGCCTGACGATAATAAATCTCACTGTACTGTCCTCCCTACATCGCCAAACATCCAGCCAACCCTATTCATAAAAGCACAATCTGTGCTTTAGACTGTTTATAAAGTGTCTGTAATATTTCTAAAATCTAAAATCTAAAATCAGCACAACAGAAGCAATTTTTCAACTTCGACTGCAAGAACAATGTAGCTGAAACAGTCACGTAGGCAGTCTACTTCCATCTAACTGTACAAGGATTCTGAGTGGCTGCTAACTACGTAACTAAAATGCCTAAAACCTAGCTTGCTCACTACCATGCGCTAAGCAAACAGAACATTGTAGCTAAAGCTACTTAGCTAAATCATCTGCCATTTGTTAGGCAATGTATACAGAGTCATAGTTGCTTGCTAACAAGCTAGAAAAGCCAAAAGCTTTAACCTGGCTTGCTATTTCCAGACGTGCTTGTATGATTTGACCCCAGACACAGAGAAGAAGCTAAGTCAAGACTACTTTAGTAAATTTTGTCACATCTGAACGTATGGGAGAAGTGAACTTGTATGCTGATGCGAATTAGTCAAGGCGAAAAGTTAGCTAAGGCTTCTTCATTACATGACCAGGCACAATTTCTCAGTTCAGGTTCAAATAACAGAGAAACCGGTCCATAGTGAAAATTTTTTTTTTCTAGCTGATGTCAAAGAAACAGTCAGCATCATCATGACCCTGACAAGTTTCACAAGAACGTGAAAAAGGGTTCGATTTGAAAATCCATGCTTTGTCTAGTACTTTCAAAGACCCCGATGACTGAAAGCCAGGTCTTTTAACATGTAACCCAGACTGAACGATTGCATCTTTGTTTCTGTTCAAAAGCACTGATGATCGATCAGCATTGGGCTTCCTGGTTCAATGATGGAGTGAGTGATAAACGTCTGCTCGCTGGACATTACTGATAGTGATTAAGGGCTGTCAAATAAACATCTTTTCTTTTTTTCCCCCAACATGGCAACGTTAATCCAAGACAATGTTAAAGTTTTTAAACAAATGTAACTTTATCTATTAAGGCCATGATGTGAGCGATAAACATCTGCCTTGTGGACATCACTAATCATCATCACTGACAATGCATCTGCTAAAGCTGAGCATTAAACGCTGATTAAACGCTGTTAAATATAATCTTATCTCATCTTGTTTTTCTTCTCCTTAATCGTTGCAACATGGTGGGATAACATGTGCAAGAGACCAGGACACCAAACAGCTGAATACGTTTAATCACTTACAACTTTCTTTTCTTTTATGGAAAGCAGATTTGCTGAGGAGGATGGTTCTATGCCATTTTGTCTTAAATTGAGTTGCAACTGTGTTAAACTCATAACTCTTGGGATTATGTAAGGAATCAAACACAACACGGAATGCTGTTATAGAAAAATAATCGACGACAGAGGGGATTAATTTCCTGTAACAGCATTTACAATTTTTTATTTATTAAAATATGACACATCCTAATTTTGATCCATTTATAGTTGCACTTAACGTTGTGAAAAAATCTCTGTGTAAAAAGGTAGTTAATGTTATTACTAACATTACAGCAGTTAGAAACAGTCGTTCTCTCACCAGCCTCTCTTTTCTCTAAACTGCTGTCGTATTAAAGGAATAAAACAGTGAAAACACAACAAAAAACAACAAATTAGCACCAGAATCACTAAGCACATCCCAAGCAATACTGCAGGAGCAAGAGAGCAGTTATACTGAACAATGGCACAGCTGTGATTCGGCCATATGTACGACGCAGGTGCTAATCACAGCCGTGCTGATATTCAGTATAACCGCACGACTACGATATTGCTGTTATACACCATTTTTATATAAATAAGAAAGTAATATCGAGTTAATGACATTTCAGACACAATATGGCCAAATAATTCGTTTATTTTTGGTCCGCGAATTACAATAGATCCAAAGAAGACACACTCACTTTTTAGCCCATCGGCTAGCTGGCTAGCTAGCTAACATTGATTTGTACGTTATTGTTAAATGTGTATCGGTGAAAATGGCTTCCCTTTGTCCTTTTCATCTTCATCTGCATCGTTTGTCATGTCCGATGATGATGACGTCACTAACTCTACTGTAGTAACCATTTCGGTGGGACTGTTGCTAGAACTGGAATTTTGCGTAGCGAACACAGACAAGCAGAGCGATACACACACAGCGAAACATCCCCAGTATGGTTATACTAAATATCAGCACTCTTGGAACGCCGCTCGTCCAATCAAATTAGTGGACCGGAACTATCTGTCGTATAATTCATTACAAACATGTTTAACGTGTTTCAGTGTGAGTTTTCCTTTAATACTGGCACATGTCCAGCAGTCGGCCATCTTTCTGTTAAGTGTGGATGCTACATTAATACTGGACTGAGTTTGATCCCATGTCTTATACTTCCTAACTCTGATAAACATCACTGTTATGACACGTAAAGACACTGGAGTGCTTATGAAAGCGTAGAGAAACAGTTGGCTCCTCTCGCTCTCGTCTCCGTCTCCTTCCTGCTTCGTAGGCCAGTGAGCCACAGCACTTCATAGCTCATTAGTGCTGAACAGATGCTGCTGAGAAAGCTGGCACACAATAACCTCGCTTTATATTACGCCGATCTCACAGAGACGGAGCGCTGACAGTTGGCAGATGAAGATAATCAAAATGGCTTTGAAAAAAAAAAAACGAATAAAGATGAGCTGACAAACCTTGACGTCTCGGAAAGGATATAATAATGAAAGAAACTTATCATATTCTGACAGCCGTATGTCAGCAAAGTGACAGAAAAGACTCACAAATAAAGAGAGAGGCTTTCTTGCTATGTGGTTGAGGCGTGTGACGAGAATCGGTTATACGATAAATCGCAATGTTCAGCGATCCTGAACAAATAGCGTAGCCCTTTTGGATAGCGGCGTAAAGACGTTTGTGTTCTAGAGATCTGGCGACATCTGAAAAAGCTTTGTGCTCCTCTTCCTCTTATCACTCTTTACCAAGTGTCGAACAACATGGAGGACGTTATCTTCACTCCGATATCAGGACAATGTCTCAATAATACTGTACACCAATTATTACTATAAGATATTGAAATATTTGGAGTTATGAGGTAAAACAAAACAGCAGTTTACACTTTTATTCTTTTTCTGTGCCTCGCTAAGCTGATAATCTGCGATTCACAACTAAAACGCTTCCACATCTCGGCGGTAGTTTTAGCAAAATTTCCACCATTGTTGACTGTCCGAGATTATCCAGCCATGTTCCGAAATGTAACTTTTCCGATGCTTGAGTTATTTCGAATATACTCCATTTATGGACAGTAGGTGTGTGCTGATAATCAGTTTGTATCACAGCTGAAATCTTTGTCCGATTAACTGTCATACATAATTACGATCTTACGAATTACTGTCTTGTCTGCTGGCTTTATGCTACTTTTATAATATAAGCATAATAGACAAATGTTAAACATGTAAGTAAATTACATTTCTGTTTGCTATTTATACTGTAAAACATTCAGATGAACACGTGAACCCAAAACATCTATTACTGAAATACGCAAAAATAAACCAAACAATACGGTAGAGCAAAATGTACTAAAGGCTAAACCCCACTCGTAGAAAGAGTTGTTTTTTTTATTTATTTGAGAGTTAAGTTTTCTCAGGTTTACAAAGGGATTCTCCTTGGAACCCTCTCTGATACAGAAACACAGTTCTGCCGTAATGCGGGTTTCATGACGAGTTACAAATTCCTCATAGATGACAAGCCTTTAAATGAGGAGTGCAGGAATAAAACACAGCATGTTGTGCTGTTACAGGAAAAGAATCCGCTTACACGGTGTTGTGATGAAGCAGACCTTCTCCTTACCAACCTGAAAACTGTTTTCCTATGAAAGCACAATAAAGTGTTTTATTCCTCTTATACCACCGCAACTTGCACATTAATATAAACCAAAGAGCCAAACTATTGTCAGAGCTGCTGT
Source organism: Pangasius krempfi (assembly GCA_037576825.1). Classification (NCBI taxonomy): domain Eukaryota; kingdom Metazoa; phylum Chordata; class Actinopteri; order Siluriformes; family Pangasiidae; genus Pangasius; species Pangasius krempfi. The sequence continues at coordinate 3,028,498 of CM075002.1, forward strand.
TATAGCAAACTACTCAACACCTTTTGACCAATCAGAATGGAGAACGCAACAGTGCTGTGGTATAATAATGAATAAAATATGAAAGTCCATCTGAAGCTGATAACCAACTGATAACCAAACGTGTTTGCCAACTAGATATCTTTATTTGGAAACTTTATATGGAAATTGAATTGCAAAATATCTAAATTATTTTATATAATAATTAAGACAGGTGAAATTAACATTTAATTTATTTTTATTAATTAATTAAAACAATTTTTAGAGTTGATTTACAGTTTCTTATGATGTTATTCAGAGCAGTAAGGCAAAGTTTGTACATGTTTAATGTAGTAGATTTATGTAGTTATTTCTTGTAGTTATTTTAAGTATAGCATTCTAGTAATATCATAATCCAGGATAAAAGCTTAAATGATACATGTCTTGGTTTTTGTGTCAGTACCTCATCAGCAGGGCCATGAAAAAGGGCTGAGATTCGCATCTGCTCTTCCTCTCAGGAAGAAGGCGCAGTGCGTTCTCCTCATCACACTCTTTTAATCCACTGTCATAGATTTATCCCACCAAAGGGGGCAAATTTACTGCCCCGCCGGTCACGAACGGGGGCGATAACGGGGGGAATAACAGCTGGTTCGGCTCAATGGAGTGAAGAAGAACTGATAACGGATGATAATATGCTTCCTACCTCACTATCTGCCTTTCAGATCTAAGTCTTATTACAATAAAACCCCGGTGCTGGAGGGTTAAGGGGGGTGGAAGCAGGAGCAACGCAGAAAAGATGACCCTATCACTTCATAAGAGTACGAGACGGAGGAGAAAGAGAAAGAAGAAAGTGAGATCTTAAAAAAAAAATAATGGAGGGTCACGAGAAATACAAAATTTATCACTATATTATCAGAATATCCAGAAGACCTAATAAAGAGAGAAGATTTTCTTTGTCTTATCGTCCGGAGAGGATTATCAGTGCGGCACAGATTGCAGAGCTGGAATTTTAATGGCAATAATCGTGTGTGTGATGATATCTCTGCTCCCACACACACTTACACACACACACTTACACACACAGAGGCTTTATCAAGTCCATTATCTGCCCTTATCACTGCAGTCATCAGGGCAAATTAATGGAGCTCTTTCAGCACTCACTCTTTATCTGTGCACCAGAGGGACGCCACAGAGAATGGAATAGGCAAAATATGAAAATAGTGGGGCAATCGCTGAGGTTTAGATAACGGGGCAATATGTTGGAGGGAGATTTAAAAAAAAAAAAACAAGAACTACATAATGACCTTTTTGTCCTTTGTAATAACTACGATGGAGCTGACTCGTGAAGAGTCTCCACATGGTTTATAAAATCAACTAGAAAACCCAGGAACAGACTTAATCATCGAATAATTTATGACAATTATGCTGTTTTGTTTTAACAAATTGCAGCAGGATGAGCTGGCTACAAATTATACTAATTATACTAATTATACCTCTAACGTAACAACATTTATCATGCCATAGGTCCAATAATAACTTATTTACATGTACTGAAAGTAGGCAGGATTATTTCTACATTAGAATATAATTATATATAAAACTATATAGAGGTATTTGGTTGAAGATGACAACAAACTAAGCAGCTGGGCGAGGCTCTGTAAAATTTATTTATTACAGATTGTGTAAAAATGCAATATGATTAAGTAATACGCTCGAAAGCAGGGATCTTTTGTGATTTAAGTACGTATCTTTTACCTGGGAAGGTGCATGTGATGAATCTTTGAGTAGCTTTTAGATCACTGATCCTTAAGGTACAAAACAGTACATTATTATTATTGTTATTATTATTATTATTATTTTAAAACATATATATATATATACTACAGATACAAAGGATGTGATATCGATGGTACAACCCCAACCTTTATTTCTGAGTGCAACATTTACATTCAAAATCTTTTTCTTATGATTTATTAATAAATCATTTGCCCTACAAAAAATAGCAGAATATATTCAATATATTGGCAGATGAAGATAATCATAATGGTTATTTGCTTAAAACTATTTTTTTAAACTTTTTTTTATTGAAGTTTATTTAGGATCAGGTGTATTATTAATCCTCAGATCTGTCATTTTTGGATGCAAAACTTTGCATTAACAGAATTGCATGTCTTACAGTAATAATAATAATAATAATAATAATAATAATAATAATTTTGATCCCCAAACTTAGAAAGTTCATTTCATTGCCTGAAGCTGCTGTGTGATTTGGCAGAAGTAACACACACACACACACACACACACACACACAGGAAGACAGAGAGCTGTATCTGCATGCAGAAGCAGATGAGGATAGAAACACAGAAGGAAATAAGAAGTGACCTGTGATAGCTGGGCGTCTGAACTGCCGTGGGTTACTCTGTTTCCTCCTGGACATGACTGCTCAATCCAGATAATTTCACTTCCCTTTCAAAACAAAGCGTCAAATACGAAAAACCAGCTTCCTTCAGTGTGCGGTTTGAATCCCAGCGCCGTTTCTCTGAGCTCTGATCTGCAGACTGACAGCGGAGACCAAAACGCGTTGCGCTTTTTGTTTCACGGATGACGCGCTGAGCCTCGCGGCGCGCCGTATAGCGTTGCCAGGTGCACCATAACTGAGCCCCTCCCCCAGCTGCCAATAGCTGACAGCAATAGTCTACGCCATTTTACACATTTACACCATAGTTTATTGTTAGATATCATCTTTTCGTGATTCTGACAATGAAAAACGAACATATCTCCTTTACACTTACATAATTCATGTTTTTTTTTTTTTATAAGCATTAAATTATCAACAAAAGTATATGAACATACTGACAGGAATTATCCAATCATAGCACAGTGTATGAGCTAACTGGCATTTGCTATATTAGCCAGTAGCCGGTGACCAGTAGGTCCACTTAAATGACCAAAGAATTAGTTAGAAGCTTAATATAAGGTGTTGCTTCCACACAGAAAGCAATTGTACATTAATACAAAGTCGAATTTTTAACCTCTTAAGATATGTTAAGATATGTCTTATCTTAAGATCTTAATCTTAAGATCTCTTATCTTAATATCTCTTGTCTTAAGATATGTCAATCCATATTTATCTCTATTTATTTTATGAGTACAAACACGCTGAATACGAACAGATTTATTCAGAAAACATTCGTCTGAGTGTTTACACAAGAAATTTTGGTATTCATGAAAATCCTGTAAATTCAGAAAAACGTTCGTATCCTACTCGTAGTCCTGTGTGTGTAATTTTACACACGATAACACTAACTAATGTATAACTTACATGGATTACTACACTTGTATATGTGGAGCGTTTAGCAGACGCCCTTATCTACTTAGCAACTCAGAGCTTTAGAGTCTCTGTCAGAAACACAGCCTCGTACTAGTTCACTAGGTCAGGGACTAAGAGTACCAATAAAACAAATCATTCAATTATGATAAAAGAAACGACAGTGTATAAACGGAGGACGGGCCACGTACGCGCAGAACTGTAAGCCGTAAACAAGCGCCTCAGCTGATGGAAGGTTTAGCGCTCGGTTATTATTATTAATATTATATATTATTAAATACGTTTATTGGCATAGAAGTGAGTCAAAATAACTTCCACTTCTGTTTTTCAGCCTGCACCCTGATCTGACAGTCACTAAATGCAAAGCTGTGTCAGGAGCACGCTTGGCACTTAGTGATCAACATACACACGTGTGTACAAAGAAAATTTTCTGAAACTTTTGAAAATCCGGTGTAAACCTTTAGTTTGGTTTACACACAACTTTACTAAAATATTGATAAATGCGGCCTGATGTCTCAACCATATCCATGCAGCTTGTTTTCTAATTGGAAAGATGCAACGTCATGGAGTATTTGTTTAGTTGCTGTCACTCATAATCACTGCTGAAACATTGTGTGAAGGGAACTTGAGCTGAATTTGCTCATTACATCATGAGAGTGTGGAGAATTGATAAATTATCACCAAATAAATAAGATGGAGTGCTGTCTTAAAGCACTTACAACACTTTATTACATTTTCAAATCAAGCCTTATACACAATGATGCTTGAATGTAGCAAAAAAAAAAAAAGTAGTGTAGAAATCTTCATTTCAAGTAACAAATGATCATTGTGACGTACACTGCTGATTGTGATGTAAATTGCGCACTACACGTATTAAATTAGTGTTGCAGTGTTTACCTTGAATTACGAATCACATTCTACATGCAGTTTTCATGCTACATTGATGATTCCTTCATCGTGTTGCCAAATGAAATGATCACAGCTGTATGTTGTATTTCAGTATCATGCTAGTTTGAGGGACGGAGCCAAGAGGATGGCTGCAGAGAAAAGTTAATTAAAGAGTTTCGTATGAAAAACTCTGATTGTTACTGGTGAAGATTGCATCTTCTATATGCTGATGGTCTGCGGGAATACATTAGGGGTTAATTAATTAATCCAAATAATTTAGATTGCCCCTTTCTGTAATAGTAGGTAGGTCTTGGCCCCATTCATTGATGAAGCATACCAGACTCTCTAGCGAATGTTAGATATCTGGCTAACCTTGTTAATGCTGACCCTGTGATGTTTTGCGTCTCATCCGTGGGTCTTTATTTTCATCTTTGCTCAATGACTGAGATTAAATTAAATGCATAGTAGATGTATTATGGCACCATGACTGCGACTCTATACGCTATATGCTATTATCTACAAGATGACAGTAATGATGAGTAGTGAAAAGTGTAGCACAAGGACTGCTAAAAAGTTAACATGGTTAATGTGGTCTGTAATCCAGAATGCTTGTTTTTAAATGCCAACAAGACAAAAAAATATCCAGACAGAATTAATTTTTTTTTCTCGACATAACCATGACAAGACATAGAAGCCTGCGTCTAAACTCTGAAAGGTTAAACTGTAAAGTGACATAAAGCCCGAACAGAATATGGACTTGCAGTTAGGAGTTCAGCACTAGATGTGGATCTTGGGTTGTGAGATTTGAAACCAGTTGTGAGAGGTGGGGAAGACGATGCTTTATTAGCGATGAGACCTTTCTACTAAGGAAGTGTTCACTATGCATTGTGTTGTGACTATATCGAAACCGGAGAATGATAAATATTGTGTATGTACATTGACTAATACATGTTTTTTCTCATTTCACCCATTAGTTTAATGAACGCTCTTTTGCAGACAGTGTTCTCAGCTTGGCATCTGTTACCTGGGGAGCTGTATAACTGGTGGCCACTTGCTTGCTTTGCATGTGCTGCATGTGGAATAAAGGCGATAAAGCAGATGAGATGGATTAATTAAGGGTGAAGGCATGGAAGTTATTGGGCGTTATCACTTAAGCATGACAGAAGCAAGATAAAACATGAACAATGCAATGCCAACTTGCAACCAGTCATGTGTAATTAAAAAAGTGACAAGCAATTATGCTTGTATCTTATGTTCCTGAACTGGTAGGAAGTCAAGAACTGCAGCTGTATAAAACAGATTAGCATTCGTAATGTGAATCACTAGGATTTTCTTTTTACGTACAAATGATTAATAAATTTGTACATAAAAACAAGCCGGAGCTATCAGAACTAAATATATATTATTGTTCTGTGTTATTTAGTGGTACCTTTAAGACTAAGCTTTGCTGCAACAGTGCATAGGATTTTTTATTAAAAATGAAAGATCTGATTATTGAGTCTCACTATAATATGATGTTCCTGAGCTGCTGCATGTCACCCTGATGGTCCTGTGACCATCGACATCGGTGGGAAATTTGTGCACGTAAATCATTCTCCAGCTCAAACACGTACCAGCTTCAGGCACGAAAGAAGTCTGACTCCATGGTGACTGGCAGGAGCCAGCAGCCAATCAGGACTCCTATGCTGCGATTGCTATTTAGGTATCCTGTTTAGGATATATAATGTGGTTTGGGACACAGCCCAGTATCCTATGTATTACTTATAAACATATTACTGAGTGCACAGCAGTATGATCATTTTAAATGGTTGGTCATGTGATTGTAGTGTACTAGGGATTGTTTCAGACCTGTTTTTGCATCATAACAAGCAGCGAACAGAGAAAAATAGGAATTTAAGCAGTTTACGGAGTCAGTCGCACTTTTGTCATTACATTAACTGCAACATTTTACACATGACTGCTGTAAGTATGAGTCTAAATTGTAGTGAGTGAGTGAAAAACCTTGCTAATAAGAAAATACTCAAATTCTTTCATAATACTGAATACTGAATTTCCTCTGTCTGTCGGAGCAGACTGACTTGAGCAGTGAAGTAAGGATTAAATTAAAACAGACTCATTCTGTTACATGATGCTGCTTGTTTGAGGCTCGGCACCTTTCCAACATCACCTTCTCCCGTTCACGAAGACCCTCGAAAAAATATCTGATACAATTATGGCATGAAATGGGATGTGATGAGTCGCATGTAATATGTTTTTTTTTTTTTCCATGCGTTTTTGCCTCGGGGATGACGGGATGTATTTGAAGTTCATTTTTAGCTCCTTTGATAAAAATAAATTGGCAAAATATGATCTCAGACACCTTTACACTATAAAATATAAAAAAAAAGCAAGGAAAAATGAGCTCCATAATCATGTGACAACTTTAATCTTTCGTTGTGTTTTTAATATTCAGACCTATGTAAGAACTTACAGAGTCTTTGTCAAGGGCTTCAGTCTAAGCCGCTCAGATATTTACATTAATTTTGAATTCATGTTTCCTGTGAGATGACTGACTGTAATATAATGTTACATAATGTTTTAGTTGCATTATACCAATATACATGCTGTATATTGGTATAGCGTTATGTTTTAAATTATTGCATTATTAAATGTATTCTATAAGAACAAAAGCTAAACCTAAGTCTAAACATCACCACCATATTATTATTATTATTGTTGTTATTATTATTATTATTATTATTGTTATTATTATTATTAATTTATTTTACTATTGCACTTCCACTATTTGATGTTTGTGCTCTGATTACACTAGTTTTGGAACTCCAATACACAATAAAAAAAAAGAAAATAGTCTATAGAAACAAAACCATACATTTTCCACATTTTTACTGCCAAAATGGGAATATATAGAACAAATCTGAATCTGTTAGAAAAATGCAATAGCAAGATTTGGGCAAAATTCCCAAATCTTACATCCTGAGTGCTGGATTAGAAAGTTTAGTAGTAAAAACATTTGAGCTGGCTCACATTAAGTTATAATTCTTGATGCTGATTCTTTTAGTCTACCAAGTTCAAGAAACACTGTGAAGTTTCTAATTAAAACAAAAACAAAAAAAAAAAAAACAATCCCAGCATTTGCCCTACATAATGGGGAATCTTGGAGAAATTTGAATCTTCTGTCTCAGGCACTTCATGAAAAGTTGAAAAGATCTTTTTGAGAAAAAAAAATAGAAAGCCTTTATGTCATAATGGAGCCAAATTCAATCATCCCGACATCCCACTGAGGCTCTCAATGAAGTGCTTGGGCCCCTTAATCACTGCTTGCATATGACGGAAACACAAGTCTAGGTCAAATAAAATATTGATAAGAATCAACAAATCAAACGCAAAATCTGGTGTCTAATCAGTTGTCCAAGCTCCCCTGATGTTTACTTCTGTAATCTACCCTCATCTGTGTTTACAGTGATCGTACAGCAATTTCCAAAGGAAGCAGAAACGTCCGGAGAAACTAGACATAAGATTATGCCTCTGCCTTACAGGTTACACTTGCTAAAGTTCTTGGTTTAAAAAAAAACAAAATAAACAATAAATTTGTCATTACACGGTTTGTTGTGGCACGGCTGCAGACGAGCTGCATGAATTATGCACCTCGGCATTACAGAGAGGAGAGAGTTTTCTGTTTGCTGGATTAATAACTTCATTAAAAGGCTTGGGGCGAAGTGGAAGTGAACAGTGAGGTTCTGCTCGCTCTCAACGAGCCATGAAATTACTGCACGCCCCCTGAAAATAGTAGCTGATGGAAAGGGAAAGAGCAAGTCCCAGAGGTGCAAAGAAAGTCACACACACATACACATTCACGCTTGCTTTTACTCCACACTCACTACCTATCTCTCTTTCTCTCAAACACAAACAGTGCAGTTGGTCTGGTGCAGAACAACTAGCCTCCTAATATCAGGATATAACAGAAAAAAAATCACATTCTTCTCGTATGGAAAGATTATGTACATTTCACATGTGATCATAAGGTTTTCAGCAGGTGAATAATATGTGCATTTCACTGTGTCATGCCCTGAACATGTGAACGCAAGTAAACCCCAGACATCATGTGAATAGTATGTGATTACATTTGACAAAGAATTATTAAAGTGAGAAAATCACATCGTTAAAATGAAACCACTGGTGATAAGTTAACACGTGATAAGAAATGAATTTTGTGGGGGGGGGAACGCGTAAAGAATCACATGTAAATAAATGAGTCATGTATAAAGAATCACATGTAAATAAATTAATCATTTTTAAATAATCTCGTGAAAAAAGAATATTTTTCAAAGAATCACGTGAAAATAAATGGGCCGTTTCTAAAGAATCACGTGTAAATCAATGAATCATTTCTAAAGAATCACATGTGAAAACAAATGAATCAATTTTAAATAATCTCATGTGAAAAAAGAATATTTTTCAAAGAATTCACATGAAAATAAATGGGCCATTTCTAAAGAATCACGTGAAAATAAATGAATCATTTTTAAATAATCTCGTCGAAAAAAAAAAGAATATTTTTTAAAGAATCACGTGAAAATAAATGGGCCGTTTCTAAAGAATCACATGTAAATCAATGAATCATTTCTAAAGAATCACGTGAAAATAAATGAGTCATGTGTAAAGAATCATATGTGACTCACATATCACATGTTTATTCACATGTCTAAAGTGCTGTGGTCCATCAGGTCTAGAAACTTCTTTAAATTTGAATTAATATTTAACTCTCCTTACACACTCCAAACACACTGTGTTAAATTAATGTCGTCAAACACCTGATACTCACTCGGTACATTTCTCAGTGTAATGGATTATACATCATTCCCAGTGCTGGCAGTGATTAACACATGTTAACGCATATGGTAACTGATTAAATAAAAGATTTAAAAAAAAAAGAAAAGCAAAAAGAAACACTTCTTGGGAGCTGATGTAGGAGCGAAGTCCCGCAGCCTTTATTGAGACATCACCTTCCTTTTAAGAAGTGCTCCGTTTATCTGGCTATTAATGGGAGTTAATTACACGTGTAAGCGCTAAACCTGAAAAGAATCATTAGCGCACTTCTCGCTAGGTCATACGCAGACGAGCGAGCCTCCTGCGTCTCTGACTGAGAGCTTAATTAATTCAGACGCCGCATTAAAATTTGTTATGAATTGTTAACTCGGTGTGTAGCCTCATTAAAGAAAGCCTCGAGGGGTTGGCCTGCTAATCATCACAAACATGGCCGCTTGCCTCTCAGGGAGATTGGCATTCGGTAGTTAATCGCTGAGGAGGAGCAACAGCATCACACTTTAACCTTAACGCTCACCAAGAACACACAACATGTGTCCGCCTCTGTGTCTTTACCTCCTTTATATGCATTTCAGTACGCAGCAAGTGTGTGAGAGTGGGCCCAGTGATCCGGGATTTATTTAACGACAAGATTATAGGAGTTTACACAACGCTATCAACCTGGCTCATGGAAAGAGTGAGAGAAGGATATAAACAGTATCACTGTCTCTGACTTTCTCTCTCTGTCTTTCAAGATAAACCACTAAAATTTGACAAACATTTCTTCCAAAAAAAAAAAAAAAAAATTTCCATTTCCTCAACATGTCTGCTGTCAAATTAAAAAAATCATAGACAGAAAAAACAATAAACCAACAGCCGCTTGTTATTGTAATAACATATGCACCACGCTTTAATGCAATCCATATAATGCTGAAAATTTCAGAATATATGAAATCTTTTTAAACAAATTAATGTCAAATTGTCTTGCTGGAAAACTTTCTCCTCTCTCTTTCGTGCATGTAAAATTTAAAACAAACTGTCTTCGCATCTGGAATAAATAAAGCCGATTGGTAAGGAATAAAACACCATGAGGCGTGCTGTTATGGGAAAATAATCCGTGACGGAGCTCTTAAGTGTTATTTCTCTCGTATACAGCAATTTCCCAACGCTAGCAACGTTTCTTTATTAAAGAACCACATGTCATACTTTTTAGCCATTGATACTTACGTTTAATGTCCGTGTTGTGGAATGTCTGCGAAACAAGTTAGTTCCGGATATCGCTGAAGTTATAGCACCTATAAGCAGACGTTCGTTATCTCTCTCTTGAAGTTAATAAAACAAAAAAAACAAAAAAATGCACCTTGTCATGTTACCAAGAAACCACAAACAAAGAGTAAGCTCATCTGTCCTGAAGATGAAAGCTTAAAT
>CM075002.1:3043923-3048821 GCA_037576825.1 Pangasius krempfi
TAGGGAAGGAGTCTCCAGTGTCAGCGCTTTGTAGCAGTCAGAAGTGGAGCTGTAACTTTTATGGATGCTTTTGCCACAGAGGACTTTGAGGTTTACAGTTTCTTGTTAACTTTCTCGTCAACGTCAAAAGAAAGGGAATGGCTGTTTATCGCTGCTAACATAAGTAATAATGGGAACTAACTTGTTTTCCTGTTGAGAAATGGATAGAAAAGTACAATGCATCATTCTTTAATTAGTTAAAAATTTTAACTAGTGTCAAATTGCTGTGGTAAAAGAGGAATAAAACGCGTTGGCACATGCTGCTATTAGAAAACAAACGACATTGTTGATTACTTTGCTATAACAGCACACCCACTTCATGCTTTATTCCTTAAATAATGGTAAAAGCTTCATAAAAGCTTTTGTGATGGTTCAGGTTAAAGTAGTAAGATATGATACAGTTTAATGAGGCCTGTAAAGTTTAGCTGTAAAGCAATGTGCATGAGCAAGCTGCGGATTTAATATCATTTAGACAGAGATAAACTCAGTCCAGTTCAATCCTAATTCAAGTTTCTTTTATCATATATTGTCAAATATTTATTTATTTATTTATTTATTTAAATTAGTTATTTTAGGACCTTGGATGACTAGTGGTTAGGCCTCGGTTCCCCGCCAGGGAACGGACACCAGCCACTGGGGTTGCACAAGACAGTGCACTCCCAGTGCCGGTCCCAAGCCCAGGCAGTACTGGAGAGGGTTGCGTCAGGAAGAGCATCCAGCATTAAAACTGTGCCAAATCAAATATACGGACCAGTGATCCGCTGTGGTGTCCCCTAATGGAAACAGCTCAAAAAGAAGAAGAAGAACAACAACAACATTTAAATTAGTTATTGTAATTGGAACAGGGAATAATCATTTATTCCACACTTTAGTTTATCCAAAAAAAAGTTGTCAAATATTAGAGAATAAAGTGGCAGAAATATGTAGCTGAGTGTAAGAGTGTAGATGCACACAAGCAATATTGCTTCAGCAAAGTAAACAAACAGTCATTAGATTAGCAAGACGTGTCTCCAGAGTTGCTATTTAACTTGGTGAAGTTACTTGGTGTAATTGTTAATTACTTTGCCCATATGTTTCCCATAAAGCACCTCTTCAATCCATATGGCACTTCTGTTGATGAGACTCATCGTGCACACTGCATGTTTCCAAGAGTGATGCACGAGACTGGGTCTAATGCTAAACTCTAAAACTCCTAATTGTGGAAAAAAAAAAAACAGCTATTCTGCACAGATGGTTGTCAGAAACGGACGCATCATTCGAGATGTTCAACTACAATGCAGTGCACGGCTCAGACAAAATGTTATTTACCCAAAAACTCCAACAAGATAACGAGTGAGAAGAGACTTGAAAACATCTGGAAAAGGAAACGTGGCATCTGAGAGCTTGCACACTTGTCAGTCATCAGCTGTAAAAAGGAACTCTCGGGGTTGACAAGCTTTCATCAAGCATGCTGATGTTTATCGGTCCAGCAGGCTGCAGGATGGTGGATTGTTGGAGCTCACAAAGCCAATCAAATCCGTGACTTTGCAGGATAATTTCGCATGTTTGAGCCAAACCAAATTTCACTCATATTATTCCCTTGTCAAGTGCATACTTCAGGTCAATAGTGACCTCATTCCTCCTTTAACCTCATCCATTTTTAGTTAGATGCCACCTCTAGAGGATTGCTTGTGGCTTTTACTAATTTGTCAATATGGAAATGCAAAATTTACAGAAACGCTGAGGGTGTGTGTGTGTGTGTGTGTGGGGGGGGGGGGGGGCATTTATTTATTTTGCTGGCATGTCTTGGCTCCACTTGTCCCCTTAGAGTGAAGTTTTTATGCAAATCAGCACAAAGTTCTTCTGCCTGATCACCTTTATCCTCTGATGAAACATTTCTATCATGATGGGCGTGGTCTTTTCCAGGATGACTCCGCCCCCACCCACAGGGCACAGATACTATACTGCACGGTTTGATGAGGATGAAAATGACATAAAGCATATGCTATGGCCTTGACGCTCACACTCACCACATCTTAACAACACCTATGAGAGATTTTGGAGTGATGTGTTAGACAGCGCTCTCCACCACCATCATCACAACACCAGCTGGAACACCGTCTTTTGGAAGAGCGGTGTTCTTCATCACGCCATTACAGTTATATATTAAATATATATTATATATATTTAACTTTCTCCTTCTACAGTCTCAGAAGCACTCTGCTCAGCAGGTTGTGCTAACAACAACAGTTTGAGCAAACCACACTGTTCAATCTTTTGTGCTTATTTTCTTCCTTTTACAAGAGGAGTGCACGTGAAAGGGTTGCTGAGTGTGAATGCGTCCTTCAGCAACGCCGTTTTGATATTAAAAGATTCAGTGATGTGTGTAACATGCGCCTTGCTTTTTTTTATCTTCATGCGTCACTCCGTACAAAGCAGAAGCCCTGTGGTATTGTACAGCAGATGAATGGGGACAGTTTGATGATTTGTCTTGTGAAAAGGACTTTTCAGCATTATCAGCTAACAGTGAAAATGTCCTTGTTGATTTGAAAGAGATACATATTAATATCAGTATGCCTTTGTCTGCTTATAGCACAAGCTCATAGCTTGATCATGTGACGTGCTTTCCTCTGGATGCTTAAACTACATATTATACCAGAAGAACAATCAGAAAGACTTATGTTAAATATTTTATAGCAATGCTGCTCTCTAGTGGTACAGCAGCGAGGTTTTCCTCAGGTGTTTTGTTAGATTGGTGTCGAAAAGCATCAAGTAGCTTAATTTGAATGCCAATGCTAATTTATACCATCCATAAAAGAAAGCTAAATTGGACATTTTCTGCTCTTTCATCTTTTTTTTTTTTTGACTATCGTCTTGCCTTTGCATTACGTTTTCATCCATGCTGAATACACACAATTCATTAAACTATATGAATATCTTTCTTTCTTTGTGTGTAACTATACATCAATATCTTCGGAATAATCATACTATTGACATTACAAAACACTACATATGCCTTACACACAGGAAGAAATGTCACAATCACTGGGAAAACATGAGCACTGGCATCACACTCATTGGATTTTAATTTCTCCAATGTAGTAAAAAGTAAAAAAAAAAATTAAAAAAAAGTAAAAAAAAAAGATCATAATTGGGATTCAGTGTAGGAAAGCTGTACATTCACCAAAGCCATTTGTAGCTATGAATTTTTCACAATAATCTACTGCTGAAACTATAAATGCAAATAATTCAAGAAGGATTTTAAGTTGACTTGGACCTCGATGTGGTGGGTGATAAATTATTGCTAATATGACTGTTTTTTTTATTACTCCATTCTACATAAATGGTAATGTAGGTAAAATAAGAGGACGTTTAGTCTCTGCTAAGTTTTGAGTGAGTGTCTTCAGAAAATCTTTCTTCTTGGTGTAACACGGTTTCATGTACAAACGTGACAATTCAGTGAAGATGCAAATCAGGTTATGACATAATCTGGGGACTTCTACCAACTTTTTGAGCATACTTTCCCCTGAAAAGAGTTAGCAACACTTTCTGTATCTACAGTCTGGACTAGAAAGAAATCAGCCCCATCTCTTCTTCGTACCATTCTATATAATTTTTCTCACAGACACTGGCGATTATTATGTTCTTGATTCCAAAAAAAAAAAAAAATCCACTTTAAAATATTTGTTAACAGCAAATAATCTGATATGGATGGCAAAAATAAAATTTAATATTGACTTCTTTTTATCTTATTAGGGTTATTTGTCCCTGCTAGAACATTTTTACCTATGGATGCTTGTTTCTGCTACATATAAATAAATATTACGCAGATTTATCAGGCAATTGTGACTTTTCTTTTTATTATGAATTAGGTCATTTTTTTTTAAAGTCACATTTGAATGAGAATAACTCACTTGAGTGATATTAAGTAATAACAATATGTGTAATAATAACATTGATGGAAAGTAATTATGTCTCAACTGCAAGATGAAAGAATTACAATGATGTGGTATAGACTTTTCTCGACACTACTGTGTTGTCATATACGGTAACGAGTATTAGCATTCCAGTTGCCACACTGAACATTGTTAAAGTACTGAATGCATGAGCGACAGTGAATCCGAACCACCTATTAACGGTATACTCTGAATTAGGTCTGTTACACACTCATGCACTAGTACTCATACGCAAGCCAAAATGTGCAACAACGCGAGGAGGTCCACAATGGGCGTTCCCAACCTACACATGTAGAATTAGTGTCCATACAAAAGTTAAGTAATGCAACGTATCGTTCCACACATTGCCGATTGAGACGCTATACACAAACATTACCTCAGGCACATCAAAATCAAAGAAGAATGCATTTCCGGAAATAGCAGCCATTTTAAATCTCTGTTACACTGTCTGGCAGGGTGTAGCTAGCTGCATTTTTTCCACGCAGCTAGCTAGCTAGCTAGAGTGAAAGCTCAAGTAGGGATATTTGCCTGAATTATTTGTGCATTTAGGGATGCTGCAGTGATCGCAAGCTGTTTTCGCTGCCGTTGTTCACTGCCGTTGTTCACTATCTCACCGGAAGTTGCGCCTCCAACTGGGTTAACACGGAAGTGAGAAGAAGGTCGAGTAATTTGCAATTGCTAGATAAAAAGTCACAACTGAGAGTTAAATCTGCTTAATATTTAGTGGAAATGAGCCTCCACTATATGCATACACCATATGGACAAAAGTTTGTGCACCCCTGACCATCACACCCATATGTGTTTGTTGAACGTCTTATTCCAGATTTATTCCCCCTTTGCTGTTATAATAAGCTCCACTCTTCTGGGAAGCTTTCCACTAGATGTTGGAGCGAGGCTGTGGGGATTTGTGTTCATTCAGCTACA
>CM075002.1:3048921-3064168 GCA_037576825.1 Pangasius krempfi
CTTCACACACCATGTCTTCATGGAGCTCGCTTTGTGCACAGGGGCGTCGTCATGCTGGAACACGTTTGAGCCTCTTAGTTCCAGTGAAGAGAAATTGTGTAGAACCACATATGGGTGTGATGGTCAGGTGTCCACAAACGTTTGGCCATGAAAAGTATTATATACTGACAATTTCATATCGACTTTTCCCTCATAAACACTCGTGAACATGAAGCATCTTGAGTTTTGCTCTCCTAAAAGAAATTTCCGAAATGGCGGCCATGATGTTAGGCGCCATAGTTGCGACAAGCACACGACAGAGTAGGAGTGAACGGATTGGGACGCGTCCAGGGTGAAGTACCCGGATGTAACAACACGCACTGGGGTTTAGCTCGGGCTCGACAATGTCACCGGCTCTTTGTTTGGATCAGAACCACGGATAACGGACTGTCTTTGTTGTTGTTGTTGTTGTTGAATTTTTTTGTAAAATATAACGGATTTAATTTTTCTGCTTTACACAGCTCAGTGTTTTAACCCTGCGCTACTTCAGCTAGCAGCTGAAAGAAAAAGAAACGGGCTAGTTAACGCTAGCTGGTTAGCTAACACCGCCTAAATATAGAATTAAATAACTAGGTTATAATTGTGTTTTAATTTAGAGATATATTTTTTTTTTACACGGCTTTCATTTCGTTTTTCATTTCTGTTGTTTGTTTTGTATGTAGCTCGGCGGCTAATATAGTTGAAGCTAGCAGCGTTAGCGTATCGCTAAGACAACCAGGATTTTTCACTTCCTGTTTTTGTTTATTTCTTTAACGTTTAAACTGAATTCAGCTTTAATTCATTCATCTAACTAACATCAATTCTGGCTGGAATGTCACGCTAGCCATTTTACGAGTAATTTAGAATAGCTATTTATTTATTTATTTATTTATTTATGTATTTATTTATTTATTATTATTGATATTATCATTATTATTGTTATTGTTATTTATCTGTGAGCTGTGGTAGTGTACAGCTCTGTTTAAAGTACAGCTCTGTCTAACCTCCCAGCAGTTTAAAGTCATTTTATTTAGCAGCATGTCGACTTAAGCAGCTTGCTTTAGTGTTCATTTACGTTTCTGAATCCATCCTTCAAATCAAAGCGTGTTAGATTTCATATGAAATAGAAGTTAAGGGGCTCAGGCAGGAATAAAGCAGAGGGGGAAGGAAGAGTGGTATTATGGCCTGCGCTTGGGGCTTGGAGAAGATTTCATCATGGACACAGTCACTCTTCATCCTCAGCGTGGTCTTCCTCAGTGAGTACTGAAGCTTTAAATCATCATCAGGAAGGGGTTCAATGAGTTTTATTCCAGGACAGATGGTCCTGTGTGTGTGTGTGTGTGTGTGTGTGTGTGTGTGTGTGTGTGTGTGTGTGTTAGTTAACACACAGCTGGATGGACTGAAGCTGAAGTCACAGGAACAAAGAGCCTCTATTGTTCACTGACACACACACACACACACACACACACACACACACTTATTGCACTGTCTCTACTTTATTTAAACATGTAGAGTAGATCTCTAAAGATCAACTAGATCATCTGCGTCTTTAACCCTTTCATATGCACAAATGATTTAAATTATTTCCACATTTTTTACACACACACACACACACACACACACACACACACACATATATATATATATATTGTGTGTGTGTGGGTGTGTATCACTTTTCTTAATTATCACTTACATTCAAAAGCTTGTGGCTGTAGGAATACCATGAGTAAAAAAAAAAGGATAAAACATTGTAAAATTTTTTTTTTTTTTTAAAGTCTCGATTTGTTTATAAACCAATATTTTTAACATTCAGAACTAAAAAATATCACATCTTCATAACCAACATGATCAATATTCTTGACGTGTAGCGTTGAGCAAAATGCCAATGAAATATATCCGGATACTTAAAGACGTTTCTCTGATATAAGATGTGTCTCATGACTTTGAGGTTTGTTGCATTAAAAACTTTGGGGGGGGGGAAAACTCTTGTGTACGAAAATACCAAAATAATAAAGTTTGTAAAGATGTTACCAGAGACATGCGGCTCTAGAAAGCAACAGAAGTCAGGAGGATGATTTAAGTTTAAGGTTAAAGTGACTCGGAGATGATTTATATTTTACTTATAAACCCGTCCCCCGAGTGTGGACACTGAGCGTGAGGGAGGTACGTTTTCCCCGCAGACTTTATTAATAGATATGGATTTTGTTTTTAGATCCAGACCGCGGTGTCCATCTCCATCTCCATCTCCATCTCCATCGCTGTTCTTATCATTATTCTGCTCCCTGGAAAAACCATAAACCGTCATCACATTAGTGTTTTAATTAGAAATGGCCTGTAGATCAATAGTCCAGGCTTTTTTTTTTTTTTTTTTTTTTTTTTAAAGAAGAATATAGGAAGAATGTTTTTTTTAGGAAAAACAAAAAGGGTCAACAAATATTAACTGTGTGTTATTAAGTGAAAAAAAAAAATAAAATAAAAGAGCAACAAAGTCAACATCTACGGTTTAGCTTTAGTGTTTACGCTTTTACAGGAGACGCCTGAACGCCAAGATTTTCTCCTTTAGCTAAAACAACAGTAGGATAAATGCAAAAAACAAACAAACAAACAAACAAAACAATCCACTAAGCTGAAAATCCAGCTCAGGACGCGAGGACACGAAAGTAAGCGTTCGCTCCTGTCAGTGGTTATTTCACTTTGTGTAGATTTTAGCTATATTCAGGGGGTAGTTTCCTGTTTCACAGGCTCTAATTCCCTCCGTGACTTTATTCCTGTCCGTGTCAGCGTCTTATCTCTTCTCTTCTTGCTGCGAATGGAGAAAATACAACACGCTAGAAACTCACAGCTCGAGTGCTCATTTTATTGATAAACTAATCCCGTCGGAATAGGGCTTTATTCACGGTGACCTTTGACCTGTGAGTTCGCAACCCTCCGTCTTGTGAGCCAATAGAAATCCGAACGATACGACTGTAGTCTCCTTGTTCAGTTAAAAAAAAAAAAAAAAAAAAAAAGAGAGAGAGAGAAGATGCAGATTATTAAATCGTGTCACACCGGATTTGTGCCTCACTATTATTATTTTTCAGTGTTGCTTGATGCACATCGGAAAAAAAATGAGGAAAAAGTCTCGTCCCCTGACGCACTCTTCGGATTTAGTTGTAGTCTGATTATTTTTTTTTCTTTCCCCTCGCTAGGATTTTCTCGTCAGTGATGTTGGCATCATAACTGACCTTTTTTTTTTTTTTTTTAATCTTGTCAGCTCGGGCCTTTGATCAGATTTTGTTTTGAATAGTTTTTGCTGCGTTCATGACCAGGTGGGAGTCGGGATGTTTTCCGACTTCCCGGTAGGAAAGATCCGTTCAATCGTCTCTCCGACTCGTAATTCCTACATTAAAAAAGGCGGAGATTTTCTAGAGCTCCGAGCTGCAATTCGGTGACGTCCGCGTCCATGAGCGTGAAAAGTAACGGCGTGGTTCAAGGTTTTTAAGCCGTTTTTGGGTTTCTGATTATATCCGAAATCGCAGAATACTGGCTGATACTGTGTAGACCGCGATAGAAGACTGTCTTTGAGTTTTTGTTTCCGACTTCAGATGGCTAAGTGCATGTGTACGTCCAGGAAGTGGGAAGTAGTTGGAAATTTCCCAGCTGTTGCGAACGCAGCATTAGCCCCTGAGGTCAGAATTTCCCCATGTGAAAGGTTTTAATTTGCCACCACAGAAATGTGTTGTTTCAATCTGTAGCATCTCAAGCCTTCACCAAAGCAGCTTCTCTGACTTTCCAGATGATCATGTATCATTTTCCCTGATTTAGACCTTTTCTTTCTTTCTTTATTTTTTATTATTCTGTTTACCAGATAAAGCAGTCTGCTCACAGCACGGTGATAATGTCTACGTGTCCGGGATCTCTAACGGTGAGTTCTGTAATCTTACTAAGAGCAAAAAACCCCAAAAACTACAATCATTATTTGTGGTAAATTGGGAAGTGTTAACTGTGTGTGTGTGTGTGTGTGTGTGTGTGTGTGTGTGTGTGTGTGTGTGTGTGTGTGTGTGTGTGTGTGTGTGTGTAGCCTGTGGAGATGTGGTGGAGCAGATCAGGGCCTCCAGCGGTGTGATCACTAGTCCTGGGTGGCCTTTTGAATATCCGTCTCGCATCAACTGCAGCTGGAACATCCGAGCAAATCCTGGAGAAATCATCACCATCAGGTACCAAGACTCACACACACACACACACACACACACACACACACACTCATACACACACTCATACACACACACACTCATAGACACACTCATATACACACACACACACACTCACACTGTCTCGCATTCTTTCTAAAAGCATTAACACTTGTAGTATGTTTCAAAACAGAAATCATCACCCTGAGGTACACACACACACACACACAGAGTAACAGCTTACCAAAGGCTTTAACACACACACACTCAAACTACTATAATGTCTTTCTAAAGGCACTAACACAATTACTTTCAAAACAGAAATCCTCACCCTGAGGTGGAGACACACCCAAACAGACATTCACACTCTCTCACACACACACACACACACACACACACACACACACACACACACACACAGTAACATCTTACCAAAGGCATTAACACACTTGTAGTATGTCACAGACTGTAACATCTTACCATCTGTGTTTCAAACAGAAGTTGTCACCCTGAGGTACACACACACACACCTAAAACTAAACACACTTTATACACACACACACACACACACTTCTATAATACAGTATTGCAGCATCAACACCATATTTATCGTAATATGCATCATAACTAATTTCTTTTAACACATATTTATCAGCAGTAATCCTCTGTAATATCACACATTAGTATAAAATCATTCACAGACACAAAGAGCTTTATGAGTATCATGAGAACTCTAACGGTGATGACGACGACGCAGGGTTTTACATTTCACGTGATAGTACCTTGTGCCGGCGTTTGCACAGAACGTCTTTAATTACTCAGGTTTATAAAATAATCGGCGTTTTATAACGCTCCTTTCTCCAAACCGTAAAAAAAAAAGCACGTGTGTAAAAATAAGCGTAACATAGCGCAGTACATCAGGATACTGACCACGTGAAACATTTCATACATTACACAACGTCGTTTTCGTGTCCGGCCACTTTGAGGCCATCCACATCAGCAGTAGCGATGTTCTGTTGGTATCCATGGTAACCAGCACAGAAATACACACACTCTCCTTTCGCCACAGGGTGTGATTTTGTGGTGCGCAGACTGTGAACAACTTTAAGAGCCCACGAGCAGAAAGACATTTTTAGTTCAGTCTGTTCAGACTGTGAACATCCATCAGTATAAAACTAAGCACACACACACATGTAAGGAACGTGTTTAGATTAGATACGTTTGTGCCACTGAAGGGGTTGATTCATTTTCTGTAACAGCAGCTCGCAGGTTCTGATACGTTATTGTTTCTATAGTAACAGCGCATTCACAGGGACTTGTGCAGCAGACAAGCCACGTAAACGGATTAAAAACCGTGTCTGTGAGGAGACATTTATTTAGCGTTTATGGAAGGAGTCTCCAGTGTCAGTGCTTTGTAATGAACAGCCGTGAGCTTTGCAGTTTCTCTGTAACATAAGCTGTTTTTTTTTTGTTTGTTTGTTTGTTTTGTTTTGTTTTGTTCTTATCAACTTCAAGAGTGTGGGGGGGGGGAAAAAGAGAGGCTGGTGAGGGAGCGACTGTTTATAGCTACTGTAACGTAAGCGAGAACAGGGACGTTAAACGCAACTGTAAATGCATAAAAAGTATGACGTGTTTATTTAATAAATCAAACTGATAATCGTTGCCGTGGTGTAAGAGGAATAAAACATTTCACGATGTGCTGTTATTGGGAAATAATCAACTCCAGGGTGGTAACAGTAACTCCGCTTCATCACAGCACGCCGTCGTTGATTATTTTCCTCTAACAGCACAACACTGAGCGTTTAATCCCTTACTCCAGATTACGCAGGCTGTAATGACCGAGTGGGGTCCACTGCAGCGGGAGTCGAATCATCAGTTCATCCGATTTCATTTTTATCTTTTTTTTTTTTTTTTTTTCTTCCCCATGTCCAGTTTTCAGGACTTTGAGATCCAGAGCTCACACCGCTGCGGATTGGACTGGATCTCCATCGGCACCTACAAGAACCTGGACGGTTACCGAGCGTGCGGTTCGTCCATCCCGGCTCCGTACATCTCCTCTCAGGACCACGTGTGGATTAAATTCCACTCGGACGACACGCTCACCGGCAAGGGCTTCAGGCTGTCTTACATCACAGGTAGTGCGGAAAATAAACACTGCTATTTATAAACACGCGGATAAAGGAGGCACTCGGCAGGCTGCGTTGCGCAATCGCATCGCAAATCCCCGCCACAAATCACCTCCGTTCTGGGTTTAGTCTCACTGTCTGTGTTTGCTTTCTCAAAATACTTTTTTTCTTCTTCCCTCCTTTATCTTGTTAATGTTTTCTTTCTAGCAAATCTGGCTACAGTTTACGTCAATATTACATTTTGCTCCGTAGATTATTACTTTAGAACAAGATTAGAACTATTACTTTACCAAAAAAAATAAAAAAAATAAAAGGGTTTGGTTGATAGCTCCCAGTCTGAAAGCACGTGTAATGATTTGTTCTATCAGTAGTGGCAGAGTCACAGCTGATTAAGTTCATATGGCACAATAAAGATTGTTCTTCTCCGTGGACAAGCAGGCTCGGATTGTTCTTGGCTCTCAACAGCGCTCGTGCAAATCTCTGACTACTCTTCAGGCTATATTTTAATAAAAGAACTCGGTGCTCTTGAACCGATGAGTCAGATCCAGCTGTCTACTAACAAGGACTCGGCTGATCTTCACCGAGCAATCCTTTATTTCAAGCTCAATCTTTAAAGCTACATTCAAAGATAAAGCCACGTTTGTTGTCTCGATGCCGTGAATTCACTTGTTCTTTTGACTTTATTCAACACTCACACGGCAACAAAATAATCCTAACAGCAAGATAAAATGCTTATACAAATACATGATAAATCATAACGCAAAACAAAAATGAGATCAAACAAAAGCACTCTATAACTCTATATTTGAAATTCTTATGATAGATTGTAGTACTGGTGATTTTTTTTTTAATAAATTTATTTATTTATTTTTTTCTCGTATTTCACAGTGCTTGTTTTGGGCGAAGGGAAGCTTTTTGGTGGACTGAATTGGTCCTCGGTTGCGTGTTTCAAACACAGCGCTCATAATACCGATGGGTGATTTTAATGGTGAAGAATTGCCCAGTCCTCCTTTACTCAGTCTCGTTTCTTATAAAGTGCTCTCTCGGTTTTTCTTTCCTCAGGAAAGTCAGAGGAGGCGAGCTGCGAGTCGGATCAGTTCCACTGCGCGAACGGGAAGTGCGTCCCCCAGTCATGGAGGTGCAACACGATGGACGAGTGTGGAGACAACTCGGACGAGGAGATGTGCATTCATCCCAACCCTCCTTCCTCTTCTTCATCTTTTTTCTCCTTCCAGCCTTGCTCATTCGATCAGTTCCCCTGCGTGTCACGCTACACCCGGGTCCTCACCTGCCTCCCCTCTTCTCTCCGCTGTGACGGCGCCATCGATTGCCAGGATCTGAGTGACGAAATCGACTGCGACACCCCCGCGTGTTCCGAGCTTCGCCTTCAGAACTTTTATGGAACGTTTAACTCTCCGAATTATCCGGATTTCTATCCTCCAGGTAGCGACTGCACGTGGCTGATCGATACAGGCGATCGCCGCCGGGTCGTCCTGCGCTTCCTGGATTTCAAACTGGATGGAACTGGTTACTATGGAGATTTTGTAAAAGTGTATGACGGCTTGGAGGCGGAGCCTAGACGCCTCCTTCGCGTTCTGACCGCCCTCGATTCGCGCACTTCTGTCATAACTATAATTTCGTCGTCAGGGCAGCTCCGGGTGCACTTTTACGCAGACAAGATCAACACAGCGCGCGGATTTAACGCTACGTATCAGGTCGAAGGGTTTTGTTTGCCCTGGGAGATGCCATGTGGGGGAAACTGGGGGTGTTACACCGAACAGCAGCGCTGCGATGGATACTGGCACTGCGCCAATGGCAGAGACGAGCTAAACTGCAGCGGATGCGGCGAAGATGAGTTCCCGTGCTCGAGAAACGGTGCGTGCTACCCGCGGTCCGACCGCTGCAACTACCAGAACCGCTGCCCCAACGGCTCAGACGAGAAGAACTGCGCTTTCTGCCAGCCCGGGAACTTCCACTGCAGGAACGGGCGCTGCGTGTTCGAGAGCTGGGTGTGCGACGCGCAGGACGACTGCGGCGATGCCAGCGACGAGGACGCGTGCCCCGTCGCCGTGCCGACACGGGTCATCGCTGCCGCGGTTATCGGCAGCCTGGTGTGCGGTCTGCTGCTCGTCATCGCGCTCGGCTGCACCTGCAAACTCTACTCTCTCAGGAGCTTCGAGCGCAGGTCAGTAAAACTAAAATAGAAACATATATTCATTCAGCAGAGCTTTACCAAAGCTTCACTGATTTATTTATGACCGTGTTGATTTTAAATTTATTTTCTCTAGCTCATTCGTTATTTCCTCTCTTTTATTTCAGGTCTTTCGAGACACAGTTGTCCAGAGTGGAGGCGGAGTTACTGAGGAGAGAAGCTCCGCCCTCATATGGTCAGCTTATCGCTCAGGGTTTAATCCCCCCTGTGGAGGATTTCCCCGTCTGTTCTGGCAACCAGGTAAGACCTCTGTTTGTTTTGTTTTTTTTCCCTCTTTAGACATTCCAAAAAATATTATTTCCTAAAATTATCATTTTTTGAAATTTGTGTTAATTTTTTTAGCCTGGTATTTTAAAATAATTTTAAAATTTTTAGCCTTCCTAACCTTGTGTAGATTTATTTATTTTTGCTTTAGCCTAAACATTTAATGAACTTTTCCAAAGCTCCATTATCAATTCTTTAAAAATGCTTTTCGTCTCCCTCAGGCTTCCGTGTTGGAGAATCTCCGGCTGGCCGTTCGCTCTCAGCTCGGCTTCACTTCCATCCGCCTCCCTTCCTCTGGTCGCCACGGCAATGTCTGGCGCCGGCTCTTCAACTTCACGCGCTCTCGCCATTCCGCCTCCTTAGCACTGGTGTCCTCTGGCGCAGGGGTGGAGCCAGACTCAGGAAGTGGGGCTAACGGTGTTGGAAGCTCCTCCCACATTTCGGAGCGACTGGACTCGGATGATTCGGAAAGTGAACAGCAGGGGGCGGTGGGCGGAGCGTCGGCTTCTCTTCTGCCTCACAAAACCCCTCCTGCCGCCACTGTCGTGTCTGTTTCTGCAAGCGCCGCCCCGCAGGCTGTAGCCGAGAGCGACGATATAGTGGCCCCGCCTCCCAACGGGCGTGGTTCGTTTGTGGCGCGCGGGCTGCGCTGGGTCCGGATGTCCCTCGGATCTCGGTTTGCGCAGCAGAACCGGAGCCCTCTGAGACAGACGCAGAACGGAACAGCAAGTGAAGAAGACGACGACGAAGACGTCGAGCTCCTGGTTCCTTTAACCGACACCTCGGACGCACCCTCCGCCGCTCCCTCGCTTCGAGGCAGGCCAGCGATTCGGGACGGGCCCTGCGAACACTGCGGGATGGTTCACACGGCTCAGATTCCTGACGCGTGCCTAGAGGCCACGGCTAGAACAGAAACCAGCGACGATGATTCTCTTTTGCTTTGTTAATTCTCAGTACAACCCGCTTTGCCTTTGCTTCTTCACTCTCCCTGGCAAGGGAAAGTCTGAATGTTTTTGGACACCCGCCCTTTCCCGCGACCTTTCCGAGAGCTTCAGAGCAGTTCTGGTGACGCTGTCTCCCCTCCACTGTGCAGTTTCCTGTATCTGGTTTAGCTTAAGCGGTTAAAGTGGGTGTGCACTGGTTAAGATGACCGGATGGTTTTGATTTCAATTCCCAAGACTGACGGAGGGCCACCGTTGGGCCCCTGAGCGAGACCCTTATCCCCTTAACTGTTCATCCGTAAGCTTGGACTGAATTACGCCTCACTTGTATGACGCGTCGCGTCCGCCAAATAGTTCATTTTTGACCTTTTCCTGGAGAGGAAAAGGGTTTGGGATACACACTCGGCAGAATGGGAGAGAGCGCTGTTTGGGAGAGGTGTTAAACGTACACTGGTACTGGGGAAGTTAGACGGTTCGGATGCTTCAGGAGATTTATTAAGTATTGAATCATTCTGATGTCGGTGGAAAGGCTGCATAATTATCCAGACGGTACATTACATATGAGCTGCCGGGGCTCTTAATTCAGATTTAAAGGCGTAGTACGATTTTGCAGTTAGAGCAGATTATTTATAACGCAGTGTGAATTAAGGAGTGACTATTTTTAAGGATGTTACATTCTATAACAGCCACCCATGTTGTGTTGTATTTATTGTTTCTTTACTGCTTAATGTTTTGGTACTGAAAACTCGTGTGAGAGCGCAAGCGTGTGTGAGTGTGTGTGTGTGTGTGAGTGAGTGTGTGTGTGTGTATTTATTACTGGTTTTAATTTAGTGGTTACTTGAGAAGCATGTTACATTGTCTTGTGCTTTTGTTTATTTTTTTGTTTGTTTTTTTAAGTGATTATTGTGTACGAAAGTAAATGTATATAAATATGCGTAACTGGTTACTGCACTAAAGAATAAAGTATTCCATCCCATGTCGGTTCACGCAGCATCATTAAACACAAAAACATCTGGTGTCTCCTTGTGTGCGTCCTGGTGTGTCTTGAGATTTTTATCTTATTTTACAGATGTGATGCTAGAAAGTAGATCGATATTTTAGCACAAATATTTGATTAGGACAAGAATAGCTGATTCAGGCTCACGTTATTATCCCAGTATTAAAAAAAAACAACTGCTGATCAGTGCAGCCAAATACCATGAAATAATTTTCACAAACCTGGCCTTCGTGATATTTGTTTTCCAAACACACCGTTTTGCATCCATCTTTATTTATTAAAGAACATTATCTGTTTATAGTTATGCTTAATATTGTGGGAGGCCCACAAAACAAATTAATTTCTGTTCTCGTTTACGTTACAGCACCTATAAACAGTTGTTCCCTTGCCGGCCTCTCTTTCTTTTCTCTTTTGAAGTTAATAATAATACAAAAAAAAAAAAAAAACGTAGCTAGTACCGATGCCAAGAAACTGCAAAACGCAAACTCGTCTGTCGTGAAGACTTTCCCAGGGTGAAAATGCTGACACTGGAGACTCCTTCCATAAATGTTAAATAAACGTCTCCTTACAGAAACCATCAGCGTATCAACGATTGTGTTAAATGTTTTAAATAACAAACGACAATGTCTTTTCTATTAATGTCTATTAACGTTGTTAATTAACAAATGTCTTTTTAATTATTTAACGAATGTAAAGCTGTGTTTTGTAGCTGCGCTACTCACAGAGCTGGTGTTACAGAATATTAAACACCTTCTGACCAGTCAGATTTGACAATTCATCAGCGCTTGCGGTATAAAATAAAAAAAAATAAAAAAACTCTGAGCCACAAGCACAATGCCGTTTTAAGGCTGCAAGGTCATCTATGGCATTATTTAGTAATAATCTACTGCCGGGTTTTTATTGTGCATAAATAACTGGAATCTCATTTTGTTCAGAAGTCTTTAAAAAAATCTCCTTTTGTTCAAAAGTCTTTCCTAGACTTGGGAAAAGCATGGAAAAAAAAAACCTCACAAATAATCAGATCTTAATGCAGAGATTAGCTTTATTGGAAATCCACAAAAACAGTGACAGATTTACACACAGAACTAGTCGATGCTGAATAGTAAGTATAGGTTTTGATATGAAAATATAAACTTTGAACATTTCACCTTCACTGGCCAGGAGCGTACTCATCCATTCCAAAGTTAACACGATTATCCAATTTGTAGCCAATAAGTTAAAAGAAATAGACCTAGTTATTTTTTTTGGTCATTATTTGATATAAAGACGAATTTGCATAGCACCATTGTGAAATTGGTCCCGTTTTACAACCTTTAAGTTGCCGAGACAGAGAAATCTGCTAAAAATGTGAATGGAGTTCTCCTAGGTGAGCAGAATAAATACATGGAGTCAGAAGTGAAACCAGAGAAAGAGGCGGATACATTTAGCCAGGCCTGGACTCTGCTAAAAACAGATTTCTTTTTAAAAATTTTAATACAAAATCTGTCTGAGCTCACAGGCTGTGGCTAAATTGTGCTCTCTCGCCCCCTACAGGGTGCAGTTGGAATCCAGGGATCTCCTGCACTTGGCCACGCTGAGATAGGTCTCCACTTTGTGCATGTCCTTCTTGAAGCAGGACAGCAGACGGAAGCTCTTCCTCAGGTTTCCCTCGCTCAAGGTCTGGTAGAAATCCTCGAAGGGCGGAGCCAGAGAGTCGTTCTCATCCAGGCTGGTTTGTCCATCCACACATCCCTATTGAACGTGCAAGAGTGACTCAAACGAGTGTTCAAACTTTGCCCTTTTTTAGAGGCAGACGTTACTGTGCTGCCATGTCAATAAATAAATGCTACACTACACTGAAATGTTCACTAATGTCGTCAGGTTACACATAACTAACTGCATATCCGTGATCACAGTGCACTAAAACTATGTTGAAATACGTTGGGAATAAAACACCACAGAACATTCTGTTAAAGGAAAATAATCGACCACGAAGTGTGATGTCATCACCAACACTGTGGTATCAGTGTAATATAACCGACAAGTCGCTCAAACAAATCACATCTGAGGTAAATACAATAAAATCTGTGTTAGTAAAATGTATTAAACATTATATTCTGTTACACTCTGTTAGCACTCAATGCAGATACCGATCTCCTGCTCACCTCGATAAGCACGCCGATGCCCATTTTCAGGTCAGCCAGCTTCTCGGAGATGTGGTTGGGGTTGCCGAGGTTCTTGCTGGGGAACTCCCACGACTCGATCAGACGGTAGGAGGTGTGCAGCAACTTCAGCACCTTGTAAAAAACATACTCATTTAAAGTCTATGGAGATGAGAAGCAGTATTCTGTCTCACTGACGAGCATGTTTGCTTATAAACGATCTTTAGTGTGACACTAGAGCCTGATTTACAAGGCAAGCAAGGAAATATTACTTCCTTATAAATATTACCACACTTCATTACATACGATGCTAAACTTAAAGGAGCGGTTTGTGATTTTTTTAGAGCAGTGAAAACATCGACAAGCCTTCACCTTTTTTCCCCCCAATTGACCTGCCAGAAATGAGTTTGCCTCTTGAGTTGCCTTTTACGGAAAAATAGGCAAAGCTGTGCAGCTTGGTTTTGGCTTTGGGTGGAGCTTGTTTCTGGACCAGAAAAATGTAAACAGAAGCTTTAAACAAAGATGCCTCGCATTGCATGGCTACTCTCAGAGACAAAATCTTAGAGAACGCTTAATGGTTTTTGGTTGCCACTGTTGGGGATTATTTTAAGTTTCAAGGATAAGTAGAACCCTTAATTTTCCAATGAACCTGTAAAGAATCCTTAAAGAACCATTTCTTCTGTACCACTCTAAGGTATCTTTGAAATGATATGATTGTTATGAGTATTGAAGCACTTTTAAATATTACAAATTGCACCTTTAAATCATTTGTGTCATAGCTAATAAGCATGAAATCACCAATTTCCCTATCACATGAATAAACTAGTGATGTTTGTCTGTATCTGTACATTAGTATAATATTACATTGAATGCAATATACTGAAACTGCCTGTCTCCTGAAGCAGCCTTGCGACTTACAGAGCTTTTCTGGGTCTCGTCTTTGCCTGCAGGAGCTTCGATGGAGTCCGAGTTGCAGAAAGACAGGGGGAAAATCTTGCTCAGCTGTTTGCGTTCTTCAGGTAACAGAGCTTCCTCCTTTATATTTGCAATACAACAAGCAAATTAGCTAGTGGATGAAGCAGACTTAAATAAACTAACAGTTTTTAGCTGTAAAGCCAGGCTTAAATCAGATGAAGTCAACTTACAAAGTCATCCATCATCTTGGCAGCCAGCTGATGAAGGTGTTGCACACGGATGACTGCGTTGTTGAAGAGCCGCTGGTTCTCGAATGTCGCGCCTTGACTAAAGAACAAACTCGCCACCACCACAGAGAGCACCACCAACACTGAAAATGAAGAAAAGCAGTAGATTAGCGTACTTTACCTGATACAAGTGTGGACTGTACAAGAGGATACTTCTCTGGTGAATTAGTTTATAATTAATATTTAAGGAATAAAGCACAAAATAACAGTGTTTGCTTTTCTAATCCACCACTAGACTCGCTTTATGTTCATAAACATGGGCCATAAAGAGTGAAAATTGATTTTCAAGCCCAGTGCAGTCTTTGTCTTAAAAACAGCAATACCTGTAGTTCAGTGACACATTAAGATCCTTATTTCCTCACTGAAATGCCACAGTCGTAATGTAACACCAGGTCAAAGCCTTACCTCTAGCCATTTCGCCAAATCGCTCTGCAGAAACTTTGTCGGATCTCGCTGAAGTCTCAGTGAATGGCTTTGCCTCTTGCAGTGCTGGCCTGATTTTTATACGTGAACTAAGCGTGTTTAATGCATCAGCATGAGAAACCTCACACCTTCCGCAATAACATCCAGGCTGATTTCTATGAATTTTTTTATGAATAGTTATTTAATTGGTATACGTTAATACACTTTCAGGTGTATTTGCATGTGACGTTTTTTCCATGACTTCAGGAGGAATGGAACTGCCACTGGATCACAGTTCAACCTTCACAGTTTCACAGAAGCACTCATCGTTTTTTTGTAATCTGGTAACTTTATAAACACACATACAAAATGTATAGCATACAAACTCTAATAATCAAATGTTATAATTACTTTGTAGAGTAATGCACTAGAGTTTTGAGGACCTATTTATCACCAAGTACCTATCATTTAGGAATTAGAAAACATCATAAATGTTTAGATGTTAATATGTAAAGTGATTGATGTATATATACATCAATATATATATATATTTATATATATTTATATTTATATATATATAAAGTATATAATGTTATTCCTTGTTATAAATTGTAAAGTGGTGAAAATCACTATAAATATATTACTGTAGTTAAAACAGTATCAATTATGATACATTGATACATTACTGCTATAGAGATAAAATCACTGCTATAGAGATAAAATCACTGCTATAGAGATAAAATCACTGCTATAGAGTAAAAATCACTGCTATAGA
>CM075002.1:3067253-3079753 GCA_037576825.1 Pangasius krempfi
TCTTCCACTCCAACCTTCACACACCATGTCTTCATGGAGCTCGCTTTGTGCACAGGGGCGTCGTCATGATGCTGGAACAGGTTTGGGCCTCTTAGTTCCACTGAAGGGAAACTGTAACGCTACAGCATACAGAGACGTTCTATACAATTGTGTACATCCACCTTTGTGGGAACAGTTTGGGGGAAGAACCACATATGAGTGTGATGGTCAGGGGTGCACATACATTTGGAAATATAGTGCACTTGAACATGCTTTGCAGTAATAAAGAAACAGTTCATTAAATTTATTTGTGCTGTTAGTTATCACATCTTTGTGGAAAAATTTATTTCATGACATTCTTTCTCACATTGGACAGATTGTTAGAGACGGCTGATTAGTGCCTTTTAAATAATAGGAAACGGTTCTAATAAATCCTTTACGTCATGTTTACTGATTCACAGCACGTGATTTAAATCATGAAACAATTTTTAAAAGGTGAAAAGTTTGAAGCTTTTAAACCTTTCTGGTAATTATAAAATGATGCACACCTGGAAAGAAAAAAACATGCATCACTTTTTCTTGACTTGAGCCTGCTAAACAAAACAAAAAAAAAGAAAGTCTATCAAAAAGGTCCATTCCTCAAGCTGATTAAATATCATATTACACTGACTACTTATATAATGATATTAGTGTACTAACAAATTAATTTATGAAGCAATAAAGTAAGTAAATACACCCTCAGTGAATGAAGTTGGTGTAGGAATGATTATTGTCCAACAGGGGGCAGGACAGAGCTGCTGTGCAATACTGCACAATTAAGTGTGTTATTGCTCCTTAACTATTGAACCATGTTTACACACTGACCATAGAGCTTGTACTGTCACTATCAAGGTGGGAAGAGAGCGAGTAGGACGTTAACAGATAGAAAAAGCAGTTTCAAAAATGTTTTAAAATCCTGAACTGTGCTAAACACAAAAGACACAGCAACAAGAAGGCAAAGGAAATGTAGTAATGATCATATCAACCACTTAAAGATTGGGATTTTGAGTACAGATGCTGGAAATATTGTGATTTTAATGGTATGATTTTATCCCCAAGTTAATCGTTGACTCACTAATAAGCACCTTTGAATCGTCGAATACTAAGAAAAGCCTAAACCAAACTAAATGTATTTCAAATTATATCACTGTTAAATTTCATTTACCAGAAACACAGCTTATACTGAAAAGCTCCTGCGTGAAGCATTTTGTCAGCTGAATTTCAGTGGGCCTCGTTTATCATGCTGATATGAACAGATTAAATCATTCGTAGCAGCATTTACACAAGAAATTTGGCATTAATGAAAATCCTGTAATTTCAGAAAAATGTTCGTATTCTATTCCTGAGTGTGTAAATTTATGGATAAGAAGACTGCACTTTTATATACAGATTACTCTGTCAAGCTTAAACAGCTTACACAATACACAACTTCAGTGAAACTTAAATATGAAAAAAAAAAATAAAGAAAGCAAGCCAACATAAATCTCTAAATGAAGAGATGCAGGATCAGTCTCTCAGTTATAAAAGGAGGATGTGCTCAGGTCGGTTACATTTGCATTTTTTCCCCTAATGCCGTGCCAGCATTAAGCCAGCATTCTAGGAGCTCTATAAAACATGGCTAGTCAGTATTTTAAAAAGTACAAGAGAATAACACACATTGTTTTGAACACTTTTTGTAGCTTTTTTAATCCGGTAGCTTTTCTCGTTCCCATTGTGAATTCACTGAGCTTTTCTTTAACGCATGTAAATATGAAAACACGTTTTTATACAGAGACTAAAAATGGCTTTTCCATCTATTTATTTTTCAGTTTAAGCACTTAAAGTGGTTTATGAATGTCTAAATGACCAGAAATATTATTAATTCATATTATTGGTCACATATATATTACAGCACAGTGAAATTCTTTTTTTTTTTTTTTTTTTTCGCAAAGCCCAGCTTGTTAGGAAGCTGGGGTCAGAGCGCAGGGTCAGTCATGGTACAGAGCCCCTGGAGCAGAGAGGGTTAAGGGCCTCGCTCAAGGGCCCCACAGTGGCAGCTTCACAGTGCTGGGGCTTGAACCCTTGACCTTCTGATCAGTAACCCTGAGCTTTGTCGAAAATGAATTTTGTCGATTAGTTGGACTGTGTTATGAAGCACACTGTGGCTAAATCACTGACAGAAAACAGCGGCACACGTCACCACAGAGACGACAGTCCTTTAAAGTGTGGACGCTCTTTATATTACGCTACACCGCTGGCCTCGTGACATTACTTGTGTTTTCCTGTGAGTCATATTTCGATGTCCCTGGCTGAATTATGCCACAGTCTTCGCTGCATCACACATTTATACATAGTATGTAAAGTCGAACACATAGTGAGTTGATTCACTGATTCCAGGCACTGAACACTAAGAGTCGACTCCAAAGCTTTGGAGTCGATTCTACACATCAAAATGATTCATCTCTCTCTCTCTCTCTCTCTCTCTCTCTCTCTCACACACACACACACACACAAATGTTCTGATTTTCCACTGATCTGGCTTTTACCCATAACCTGATTGTATGATAATTATTTGAAAAAAAAATTATTATGAGTTTTTGTTTTTAATTTATTTAGCATGTTCATTTGACCAGAATTAGATTCTTATTTGTTATTCAACACATTCTACACATGAAGGAATATAGTCATATAATGTACTTGACTGAGAATCATTAATTTACACACTTTAATATAAACAAATTATTAAAGATTAATATTTAGGTGTTACTTTGCAGTCCTACTCTGATATTAATGACCAAAAAAGCTTTTAATAATCATCAGGTTACAGACTTATTACAGGTTCTTACTTATTGCTTCTGTTTTGGTTTTTTTTGGCTAATTATTGCTAATCTTTCAGTAGCTGATCAGCGCTGTCACGGCTCCAACAGGAATATTCCACTTCCTGTAAGAAAACAAAAAGATGAGAAGCACATATTAGTAACTTGATCTTGCTGTTTAAAGGAAGTAAATGTTTAAAGGAAGTGAGAAACGTATAGGCTTGATGCTCTAACCGTTGCGTTAGAAGGTTTCTCTGGAATCCTCCCGTGTGTGTTTTGTTTCTCTGTGGAAACACACGTGTACAGGTGAGAACGATGATCAGTGTGTTTCCTGCTCTCACACACCTGCTAATGTCCTAAAGATGAGTCGCATCGGAAAATAATCAAACTAAAGGAAAGTAATGAACTGAACTGCGTAAGACTTCACGTGTACAGGACCACACTTGTGTAACCTATTGTAGCCTCAAAATTCTTTATGCGTTTGATTTGAAAAGAAGTGCTGAATAGTAAAGACGTGCGGTTTTTATTCACCTTTACGTAAACACAGAACCGTGCTGAGCATCACGGCGATGGTGAAGACGACGACACCGCAGCCTCCATACAGCAGCCACGTACACGTAGAGTCTGAATGACCTGCTGGTGACATTAATGACTTAATGCCATTGATTATCAGCAGGAATTTATTACATACACTCTATAACATGGTGTTTTTTTATACTTTGAAGATATTTCCTAATAAGTGTCTGAAATCACACACTATTAAGCATATATTGAATGAGATTATACAGATGATATGTGAGTTAACTTAATCCTGAGCAGGTGTTTTTAAGAAACATATTGTGATTGGTTTATATGTTCGACACATGGTGCTAAAGTGCATGTTTGTAAAGAGAGACGTAGGAGTTTTGAAAAAGTGAACTTGATAGGGAGTAAGAATTACTACCAAGCAACGCAAATCTCATTTTACTCTCAGTAAAAGTTAAACATTTCAAAAGTGTAAATATTTAAGTACAATCAAAAGTGTCCCATCACTAATGGAGTACCTGTTAGCCTTTTATTCTCCATCCCTAATAAAGTTAAATGTGATATGAATTAGATAAAAGCATGTATACAAGATGCTACAAAAAGTACTGAGAAATGATACTTAAGTGAAAGTGTAGATAACATTTCAAACTCTTACTCTTAATCTTATTTATTTACTTATTTTTAAATTATCCCCATGTTGAAAATTCTGCTTCTTCAGGCACCCAAGCTACGGATTACCATTTTATTCTCCCCTCAGTTTTAATCAGGTTTATAATTAAACACATTAAAGTTTGCTTACTTTGGCGTTGCAGAGTTTGTGATATGGCCTGGTTTTCATACATCACGACACACTCGATGACGTGAGCCGCTTCCCTCCATTCCTCTGCAGGAATCGTGATTTGAGCGCGAGTGTATTCTGAGGCTGAATCGTCGTGTCCTGTCCAGCCTGATTCTGTCCATCCTGTGCGCTCGTCTCCATCAATTAACCACAAAACTCTGATCTGAGAGGGAACGACGTCCATCACCACACACTGCAGGGGAACAGAGGGAGTGTCCACCTCCGTCGGTGTGTACAGAATGATAGAAGGCTTTAACGGACCGGTATCTACAACACACACACACACACATGGAATAAAGATACAAAATTCAAATCTTATTGGATTTCTATAGTTTCTTTAATGAATGTTTATTACATTGATTAAAACCTGAGATTAACAGGGAGATAAATTGGTAAAATAAATTTATTATTATTATTATTATTATTATTATTATTATTATTATTATTATTAAACATTATTTTTTATCTTAAAATATAAATGTTAATTAATTAATTAATTAATTAATTAAAATAGTTTATCTGAGACAAGTTTAGTGGCTACCCTAATATTATTGTTGCTATTTTTAAATATTAATCTGGCAATGCTAAAGTGTCTCTAAGTGAGTTTAATCCAGCAGCGCAGTTTTCAATTTAATGACGTTTAATAAACTCACCTGTAATGACGACTCTGGTGCCAGTTCCAATAAAAAGCATTTTATCCTGTAAAGACATGCAGTAGTAAATGCCTGAGTCTTGAACTTGGGCATTAACGATTGTCCTGCTACACGTTTTTTTATCATCTTCTAGCTTGTCCTCTCTTTTCCTGACTTCGCCCAGTTTTCCAGTTCTTGGGTTCACGTTATACCAGGATAGTGAGCTGTAACAATACGCAGTCGGCAGGTCACGAGTGCATTTTAATGTAAAAGAGTCGCCGACGGATGCATTAATGAACTCAGGGGACTGAGTCACCACAGACGAGAGAGATGCTGAAAGAAAAAATATAAAAAAGAAAAAAGAAGAAATGTTTTAATGTCTGTATTTTGTGACTATTGGAAAGACTACAATATTTGAAGTCAGTGCTTAAATTGTCCTAAACAGAATCAAAAGTCTGCATTTTACTGAGAGTTAATGTTCCTGAAGAAACTACTTTTTTATGCACAGACAGTCGTAAATAAAAGACATTAATATTCAAACGTAAACATTACTATAGTTTTACAGGCCAGGATTTAAAAGATCAAAAATATAAAAATAAACAGGGCCAGCTTAACTTAAAGAATTTATCACTTCATTTATTTTTATTAATGATTATATTTGTAACGCTGTAATCTACCAAGCCTTATGTTCAGCTATTTAAACCCTGTGATGTCCTGATCACAGCTGGTGAACAATGTTTTAATCTTACCACATTAATCCTGAAGAGTTTATAAAAGTTTAAAATGCAGGGAACAGAAAAGACATAAACACTTACTTCTCAGAGTGCAAACACAGCAGAGGAGCAGCAGTCGAGCCGCCATGCTGAAGCGTTCAGTCGCTCTCATCTCAAACATCTCGAGATGAAAATCACTTTTTTCTCTCTTACAGGGAAGTCGTCCTGCCTCTTACAAGCAAGAAAAGACTTGTAGAGCCAATTTTTCCACTCAACAAAAAGAAGAAAACTGTTTGAAAAGGGTCAAAGGCCACGCTGTGAGCTCAGCAAGGTTATTCATGAATTAAGAGTTATTAGTAAATTTTGCAGTGTTGCTTACGCTACCTAACACCAATAGCCTCATAGCTCCTCGACTGAAAAAGCAAAGATCAGCCTTGTCTAGTTGACTAATATAGTAGACTGTATCTGGGGTAAAGGGAACCAAACTAACTCTGAAATATCAAATGTTGGAAATAAGGCTCCTCATATTCCACAGAGACCAACATCTGAGGCGAGACATGAGATGAGCTGAAGTGCTGTGAGCTGAAAACACATTAGGTGCACATAGCTGTGTGTTAGGAGAGTCTTTTGTTTACCGGACATTCAGCTTTGGTGCTGTGTTTTGCAGCTCGCTTCGTTCTAACCACATGGGAATTATTTTCACACCTCTTACTTCATCTCACTGTGGGCTTTTTCCACACATAACTGACATCTACATTGTAGAAAAGCTTGCAGGCTTTTGAGAAATCAGTACTTAATTGAATATAACAAATGCTTAACATTTTATTATTTGACTAGCTGACCATGAGCTGTACATGTATAAAGTAGTGTACAGTGCTTTCGATTAAATAAACTTTTCTTTCCTGTTATAGAATCTTATAGATAATAAAATAGGTCGAAATTCAGTATACTATTTTTGGACCATAACTACATAATAACTGTAAAACTATTAAGAATATACATGTAAAGCTCTAAACATCTAAAAAAAAAAAAAATGTTTGTGCTTTTTATCCGTTTTTAATTACATTTAATGTTACGTTGTTTTAAGTGCTGACACTGGAGACTCCTTCCATACATACTCCGTCCATACATGCTAAAAAAAACCCATCTTGTTGCAGAATCTTTCATTATTATTATTATTATTATTATTATTATTATTATTATTAGTTAGCTTAGTTTATGTAGATCTTCAGCCATACAGGTCCCTGTGTAAGTTGTTACCATAGAAACAATACCGCATTCGAACGAGCGCATTAATAAAAACCTGTGATCCAGCCGAGAACTTCTGTCAGACCCGCTGTTATAGAATATTACTCAACACCTTCAGACCAAAAGCGTGTGGGATAAATGTCAGTATATAACAGTTCACTCCAGTTCAGTAATCTGATTGGACAAGTGGTGTTTCAAGAGTGCTGATATTCTAACAACAGTTTATTAAGTGGAAACTGTTACTACACATACTATGGGCTGTTGGTCAGTCAGTCTGTCCATTGCCATGGCAACAAGCAATGATCTATCCAGCTATATATACAGTTTGGGAGCTAATTTTTTTGACGGAGAAAAAAATTTTTTTTTTTTGCAATATTGTGTCTAAAATGTCAGTTACTTTATATTAATTTCTTAGTTATAGCACTGTTGTGTAAAAGCAGTGTTACACTCAATCATGCTGTTCTTCTGAAAATCAATCCAAAGGTTGTAAACAAAGCAACTGAAATGTAAATGTTTTATGCTCTTCTTAAATAACCGATACATTGAAGACACTTATTAAACACTTACTAAATACTTATACTCTGTAATCAGAAGGGATTGCGAGTGACACATTAAATATACTCGTTACTTTAAGTAGTTTTTGAGTAGCTTATGCATTTTGAGATGCTTTTCTACTTACCACAACTGTACAGAGTGGTTATTCAAGTTACCAGTCTCAAACCAGTCTGGCTTTTCTCCTTTGGCCTCTCTCATCAACAAGCGTTTGAGCCCCACAGAACTGCCCTTCTCTGCATGATTTTGCAGATTTTATGCCTTGTGCTGTATGATTGGCTAACTGGATAACTGCATGAATGAGCAGGTCTTACATGTGTTAATATATACCTAAGTGTTCCTAATAAAGTGGTCAGTGAGTGTATGAAACTCTTGTGTCTCTATGGTGCTAACTCTATGGTGCTAGATTTAGCTTTTTTTCCTTTTGTAATTCATTATTCAGTTTAGTTATTTGTTGCTCAACTTCCTTTTTGAAAAACTCAGGCCAAGTGTCGACTGTTAAGTTGCTCCCAGATGCACGCTCTCACATTCTGCTTTGCAGCTCGCTTTGTTCTAACCATACCGGCCTCAGGTGCACATAGCTGGAGTGTGCAGAGGCCATCACACATCCTCGCCTTACTCATTGTGGCTTTTATGGCCCTTCTCTAGAATATGTGTTAAGAGTCTCTAACATGGAAGTCCAGTCCAGCAGACAGTGACTTTTTTTTGTGGCAATGCTTGGTAGGAATTATAATGTACCATGAAGGTAGGAAATATAATATACTATATAATATTTACTAGTATAACAACTTGGTAAATATACGAGTAAATTCTGGTTTATGTAAATTCTACTTTTATGTCACAGACAGTCATAAAAAGCATTTCACCGCACATTCAAATTTAAAATTTGAATTTGGTGCTCAGGTGAATGGTGGAAAGGTGGAAAAGGGAGCAGATCAAATCATAAATGTAAAAATAGTACTTTTTTTTCATATACCTTAATGATTTTATTCGCATGTTTATAATTATGCATAATGATTGGACAATGTACAAGTGATCAAATGTAACTCTCTCTCACACGTGCATGCACACACAAATTTATTCACAAACAAGCAAAAGTTTAGCAATTCTGG
The DNA here is from genome assembly GCA_037576825.1 of Pangasius krempfi. Classification (NCBI taxonomy): domain Eukaryota; kingdom Metazoa; phylum Chordata; class Actinopteri; order Siluriformes; family Pangasiidae; genus Pangasius; species Pangasius krempfi. The sequence goes on from CM075002.1 coordinate 3,075,687, forward strand.
TTTAAAGCAGCGCTGCCGCATTCTGCAACACCGCTCGGTTCCAAACATGTATATTCCACTTCCTATAAACAAGAAAACACAATCAGCGTTATTTCTCTTTACAGATGCTTTAAGATATAGTAGGATCTGGAGCTCATCATACCGTTATGGCTGATCTCTCTGCTGTGTGTGTCCTCTTATGGTCTCCTAAGAGTGTAAACCCAAAATACTGTACATCACTTCATGGATCTATGCAGTATCTGTGCACAATACTCCACTTTAAACTGTGACCGAGTCAAACCCTGAGCTACAGCACACATCAGCAGGTCTAAAATGTTTATAGGTTGTGAGCGGCTGTATTTGTAATTACCTGGCTTTAAAGAAATAGCAGTAATGATGATCACAGTAACAACAGCAACAGCCACAGCCACAGCCACAGCAGAACCCAAATACAGCAGCCATGAACACAACTCACCTGTACACAGGAATGATCATATGAACAAATATAAAAAAATTAAACATTACACATGCATTATTAAACAGAAAATCCACAGTGCAGACTCCACACCTACAGGTCTGAATTAACATTGTGTTTCGCTGTGTCTTAAATCTTTTTGAAATGTATTAGAGGTTTATTAAATTATTTTAAATTATATCATTACTAACAGTACTAGCACAACTGTTCTGATTTGTAATCACCTTGTTTAAGAGATTTAGACACACGTCTGCCGTCCACCTCGACCACACACTCCACATCCTGAGCCTCCACCCAGTTCTCTGAGGGAATGCTGATATGAGCGCGTGTGTATTCTACAGCCGAGTCGTTGGTGTGTGTCCAGCCCGACTCCGTCCACCCGGTCATCTCTGATTCACCTATGACCCAGGAAACACTTGCTTCAGATGGGACGACCCCCATCACCACACACTGCAGAGAGACGGCGGGTCCGGCACTCACATCCGGGACGTACAGCGTTATGATGGGACGAGGATGGCGCTCTGCAAAAGAGCGATGGAGCAAAAACAGCATGATTTACTCACTGAATGTGTTAAGCCTCTATGAAGGATGTTATTACAGTACATTACAGAATACACACATAGCAATAATACAACTTACTACGGTACACAACAGAATCACTAGAATGAACTACACTGTACAGTATAATTGTCTGTTGATTGTGGAAATTTGGACTGATTTGTGTATATAAACATGACCAATTTTCTTTCGTCTGAACACCCACTCTACCTTTAATGATGACGGTGGAGCCGTTGCCCATGTAGGAGATAACACTGTGTCTTACAGAGCAGTAGTAAATCCCCGAATCAGCCGTGCTCGTGTTATAGATGAATCCCGTACACAGTCTCCGTCCCTGATCAGTATGGACAGAGGTGGACACGTTCATCTCTCTGGTTCTCGGCTGCACTTTAAACCAGGAGACTGAATCACATTTGGAGAGGAGTTCCACTGTATCACACGTCAGTGAGACCGTTTCACCACGAAACACCTTCACTACTGCAGGATACTGAACGATTCTCGAGAAAGAAACGGCTGGAAAATATCCAAACATAGAAAAAATGTCAGAGAGCGCAAACCTGTCAATCTGAATAAAATAAATAATTATCCACATTACAATTTAAAATCGTGTTAATATAATAAAAATGTATTAATATAATAAAAAATAATATAAAAAAAAAAAAAACATATCCGTGCTATTTGTATGCAGCAAAAATTTCCACCATAATGTTTTTTTTTAATATTGCATTATTTAGGGGCCTTTTATTAGCAGTTTGTATTCCCGTTGCCATTGTGAATAGTCAAGCTAGAAGTTTATTTGAAATTATATCAAATAATGCTAATCATGTAACACTGACAAAACGATAACCTGTTCATCATGTAATATTAAAGCAAGGGTTGGAACATAACAGTAATTAAATCACTATTAATTAGGCCTTATCGACCATTTCATGAGTCCCTGGTCATTGCTATTTCTATCTAACTTTGTTTATAAAATATAACTTTTATTTATATTTGCTTGTTGAGGCACATGCCGAGGTAACTGCTTATGTTTAAGTAAGAAATCCATCGTTCAAAGAGAGACTTTTGCCATTCAGTATAACTTTACACTTACATACACCACACTGTAACTTATTACCCTGAATGACATTACTAAGTCTTACCCTAATGCCACATCTAAGTTTTAATATTAAAATAATGCATTTGTACAACAGAATATTAATATCAATAATATTACTAATATTACTTTAATATACTTACTATAACACATATATATACTATAACACAAGCTGATTATTGACATTCAATCCTGAATAGTATTTTTGTAATTAATATATTTGAAATTAAGAGTTTTTCAGGTGCATAAGTATTATAGCTAATACTGTGCTGTATTTTTTTTTTTTATTATCTTTATATATCTGTAGGGACTGAATTTCTATGAATTTATGAATTTTTATGAACTTCTTCTTAAACAAGTTTCTACTGTAAATCCGTGAAATTAATTCAGTTCATGTTTTGCTCTCTTGAAAACCCTTTTTTGTCTTCCACATAAACCACAAACTTTTAGTCTACTTACATTGAACAGCAAATAGGAAAAGGAGAAAGCGTTTCCATGTCATGGTGAAATGAGCGTTAACGCTCATTCTCTCCTTTATCTCTGGTGTGTGTGTGTGTGTGTGTGTGTGCGTGCGTGTACAAACTCACACACTTTTTTTTTTTTGCACTGTTAAGCTGTCTTGCCTTGCCTTTTGTGTCTGTAGTGTTACATTGCACCTTTCTTTCTAACGTCATGTGTGCACTGATCCGTACATCTGCACTGTCCCTCTGTCCTGTCTGATCCATTATACTAGTGTGGTTCTGATTAGAGACGCTACGATACCACTTTATCAGATCCTGATACTGAAAGATCGCATATCATCCAATAAGTTTTCTTTAAAAACTTCCAAGTTGTTTTTTTTTTGGTTTTTTTTTTTAAACTGAAGCACTTCACAGTTATGAAGTCACTAACATTGCGAATATAATAAACATCATAAAATCAATCCTGAAAAAAGAAAAGAAAAACAGTCGAGTCTCTTTATATGTGAACATTTCCATTTCCAAAAAGAAATTCCTTTTCCAAATCAAATTCCTAAACTTTTCCATTTGTTTCAGGATCTGATATGTGCTTTGTTTTTGCAGATCTTCATCTCTAATTTTAATACTTGTTCACACCAAGAGAAGGAATATTCACAGCGAGAGAAGGTGTTCATTATGCTATAAGGTCTAAAGTTGAGTTGAATTGAACATGGCATCTATGTAGACACAGTACACTGCTTTTTTCTGGATTCTGATTGGTCAGAAGATGTTGATTAATTCTCTATAACAGCAGCTCTGACAGTAGTGCAGCTGCTAATCACAGGTTTATATTAATGCACTCGTTCTTATGTTATTTTTTACTATAGTAACTACATACACAAGGATTTGTATGGCAGATGCTCCGCATAATACAAGACAAATAACGTGTGTGATCATTGATAAGCTGAAAAATGTTCTGTAAGATGTTTATTTAACATTCATGGAAGGAGTCTCCTGTGTTTTGTAACAGGACAGAAGAATTTGTCCTAAGCATTTTCTCTGTAACATGACATGCTCCGTCTTTTTGTATTTATTCCTCTCTTGAGACAGACAGACAGACAGACAGACAGACAGACAGAGAGAGGGAGAGAGAGATTGTTTATAGTTGCTCTGACAGAAACTAGCTTCATTTGGTGGACATTCGACAACATCAGATGTAACTATTGTAACTGGGAGGTCACCCCATGCAGGGTTTGAACCCTAGTTCAATTTCAATTTAATTTGATTTGTATAGCACTTAACAATGGACATTGTCACAAAGCAGCTTTACAGAAATAAATGGCTTCAAAAAATATATTGTAAATATGTGAATTTATCCCTAATGAGCGAGCCAGAGGTGACGGTGGCAAGGAAAAACTCCCTGAGACGACATGGAGAAGAAACCATGAGAGGAACCAGACACTGAGTGCGATTATAAATAAATCCTTTCTATTATTGTGTACCTTATGGACAAATAGTGCAA
>CM075002.1:3082253-3124355 GCA_037576825.1 Pangasius krempfi
AAAAATGTTCGCTATTCAATATTCATGCAACTTATATACAACGAAGCTTCAGAATGCGGAACTCACCGTTACAGCGATAGCCCAGATTGGACCAGATAATGTTCTCCTGTGAGAAGCAGAAAACACCCAGACGTCCTCCTTTCATCGAGGTGTCAATCACCACGCCGGAGTCAGCGACCAGAGCAGTGCCTTCATACAGACGCACTCTGAACACACACACACACACACACACACACGCATTAAATCCCACAAACTCTACCTGATGTAATAAAATGACAAAGGCACATTATCAGTGATGTGCCTGGATCTTACCAACAAGGTTTGATGAAAAACAACACAGCTAGATCAAAGTAACTTGTAAAAACTGCTGGATTATATAAAGACATCTTGATCTTAGTTGGAGGAATAAATAAAAATCCACCTGACTGCATGAAATTCAAGCCCCTGCATAAGATGAGTCTGAACACGAGTAACTTTCCCAGCATTAACACTGCTGTAACTTTTAAACTGAAGTTACCAACTTGAACACCGGGACATGTAAAAAATCTTGACAAATTTTGAAAGCATCTGTTTATCAGTGTATTTTCCCCTGCGGTTTCTTTGTCTTTTTGTCATAAAGAGGTGCACGTTAGACCATCACAGGCAAAAACACCCGTCACCCACAGAACAGGGTTCATCGCAGCATAAAACCCCTTCAAAATCCCAAAACCATCACAGATCGAAGAAGAACCTGGACTTATCACATCTCACTGGGCATGTTCATTGGATTTGTTTATTTGATTTGCTTATTGGAGTTGCTTATTGATTAGTTTATTTAATTTCTTTGTTGGACCTTTTTTTTATTTGTTTCTATGATTTGTTTGTTGGACTTGCTTATTTGATTTGATTATTTGATTTGTTTATTTAATTTGCTTGTTGGACTTGTTTATTTACTTTGTTGGACTTGTTTATTGATTTGTTTATTTGGTTTGTTTGTTGGACTTGTTTATTTAATTTGTTTGTTGGACTTGTTTATTGATTTGTTTATTTGAGTTGTTTATTTGATTTGTTTGTTGGACTTGTTTATTTAATTCGTTTGTTGGACTTATTTATTTGATTTGTTTATTTGATTTGTTTGTTGGACTTGTTTATTTAATCTGTTTGTTGGACTTGTTTATTTGATTTGTTTATTTGAGTTGTTTATTTGATTTTTTTGTTGGACTTGTTTATTTAATTCGTTTGTTGGACTTATTTATTTGATTTGTTTTTTTAATTTGTTTGTTGGACTTCTTTACTTAATTTCTTTTTTTTGGATGTTTTTATTTGATTTGTTTGTTGGACTTTTATTTAATTTGTTTGTTGGGCTTGTTTATTTAATTCGTTTGTTGGACTTATTTATTTGATTTGTTTATTTGATTTGTTTGTTGGACTTGTTTATTTAATCTGTTTGTTGGACTTGTTTATTTGATTTGTTTATTTGAGTTGTTTATTTGATTTTTTTGTTGGACTTGTTTATTTAATTCGTTTGTTGGACTTATTTATTTGATTTGTTTTTTTAATTTGTTTGTTGGACTTCTTTACTTAATTTCTTTTTTTTGGATGTTTTTATTTGATTTGTTTGTTGGACTTTTATTTAATTTGTTTGTTGGGCTTGTTTATTTGATTTGTTTGTTGGACTTGTTTATTGATTTGTTTATTTGAGTTGTTTATTTGATTTGTTTGTTGGACTTGTTTATTTAATTCGTTTGTTGGACTTATTTATTTGATTTGTTTATTTGATTTGTTTGTTGGACTTGTTTATTTAATCTGTTTGTTGGACTTGTTTATTTGATTTGTTTATTTGAGTTGTTTATTTGATTTTTTTGTTGGACTTGTTTATTTAATTCGTTTGTTGGACTTATTTATTTGATTTGTTTTTTTAATTTGTTTGTTGGACTTCTTTACTTAATTTCTTTTTTTTGGATGTTTTTATTTGATTTGTTTGTTGGACTTTTATTTAATTTGTTTGTTGGGCTTGTTTATTTGATTTGTTTATTTGATTTCGTTGTTGGACTTGTTTATTTGATTTGTTTATTTGGTTTGTTTGTTAGCGTTGCTTATTGATGACTAGTTTATTTAATTTGTTTGTTGGACTTGTTTATTTAATTTGTTTGTTTGACTTGTTTATTTGATTTGTTTATACAATTTGTTTCTTGGACTTGCTTATCGGATTGACTCACACTACATATGTAGATTGTATAACTATTTTAAAAACCATTATCTTTCTGGAGCGAGAAGAATAAAGATCAACCCATTCACTCTCTCACACATTTAGAAATCAACAAATTCTAGAGAATTGTTTCCTACCTGATGTAGCCGACCTGCGGCCGATGGCTGAGGCTCCAGCGGTACGATGTTTTATCGTTCCATCCCACATTCCTCGGATCCTTCCAGAGCAGCGTCGCCTCTCCGTTTGTGCTGCCGGTGTGCCACAGTGCGTTACGCAGATACTCACCTGGACCTGTGCGAGACTTCACTGCCTGAGTGACAGACCCGGAGAGGGACATTAAAAATACGCTTCACAGTTAGCATTATCTTTTTAAAAATTTAGAACGTTATTTCTTTCCTCATATAGGCAGTATATAGTGTCATCCGGGTTGACTTACTGCCTGGAAAATATTAGATATGCTTCTTGTATATGCTTTGCTGTAATGCTTTCAGATTAGAGGTGCCATCCTTAGTAATAACCGACTTCTGTTAAATTAATCACCTTCAGCTGCAGACCAGGTTCAGCCAGTGCTGTGAAGGGCAGGTTTTGCCAGTATGTCTGCTCCGTCTGCTTCCACATCACCACGTAGAAGCTGGACGAATCTTGGTAGGCGAAGATGAAGCCCACATAGTCGTCATCGGACATCGTGTTCACGTGGAATGTGCCCTCAAAATCAACGCCATTGAACGCTGTGTAGCCTGGAGGAGTGGTGATGAAGAATGGATCAGTCGACCTGAGCTATAATAAAGGAACTATTTATTATATATATATAAGTAAAAAAGAATAGACAGGAAACTTACCCACAGCCAAACCAGGGTCACTGTTCATGGTCTGTATGATCTCCATCCCCTACAGTCACATCAACATTTGATTATTTCATTTCATTAGAACATTTCATCAACAACTACACTTTTCTGTAGTTAAACAGATTAACACTAGATCAATCAGGAAGTACATAACAAGCAAACTTACCCAAAAACAAGCTGACTGGCTTTTCACCTCCGTAGTTTCTTTCTATAAAGCATTCACTGTGGTCTAGCCATGAGCTCACCTGGTTGAGCACCACCCAGTTGGGGTCGATCTGGGAAGCCCCGTGTGGGTCCAGGACGACCGTCTGGAAGGCTCGGAAGTCCGTCATGGTGATGTCAGCGTTTTCAGGACAGGCATCCATCACATCGCTCACTTTATCATTATCAAAGTCACTCTCACACACATCACCCACTCCGTCAGCTGAGGAGAAGAAGAGAGGAGGAAAAAAAAAAAGCGGGATATTTAGCTCAATTTACTGAGGAAAAACATGACAACACTGACCTTGTTCTTTCTTTCTTTAACTTCCTTTCTTCCTTTCTTTCTTTCATTTTCTTTTTTCTTTCTTTCTTTAATTTTTTTCTTTGACTTTTTTTCTTTCTTTTCTTCATTTATGTATGTGAGTGCTGCGAGATGTGTATACGTGTGTGTATGTGGGCTGTGAGATGCGTGTGTGTGTGTTGTGAGATGTGTGTGTGTGTGTGTGTGTTGTGAGATGTGTGTTGTGAGATGTGTGTGTGTGTGTGTGTGTGTGTTGTGAGATGTGTGTGTGTGTGTGTGTGTGCGTGTTGTGAGATGTGTGTGTGTGTGTGTGTGTGAGTATGTGTGATGTGAGATGTGTGTGTGTGTGTGTGCTGTGAGATGTGTGTGTGTGTTGTGAAATGTGTGTGTGTGTGTTGTGAGATGTGTGTGCTGTGAGATGTGTGTTGTGAGATGTGTGTGTGAATGAGTGTGTGTTGTGAGATGTGTGTGCTGTGAGATGTGTGTGTGTGTGTGTGAATGAGTGTGTGTTGTGAGATGTGTGTGTGAATGAGTGTGTGTTGTGAGATGTGTGTGTGAATGCGTGTGTGTTGTGAGATGTGTGTGCTGTGAGATGTGTGTGTTGTGAGATGTGTGTGTGTGTGTGTGCTGTGAGATGTGTGTGTGTGTGTGTGTGTGAATGAGTGTGTGTTGTGAGATGTGTGTGTGTTGTGTGTGTGTTGTGAGATGTGTGTGCGCTGTGAGATGTGTGTGTGTGTGTGTGCTGTGAGATGTGTATGTTGTGAGATGTGTGTGTGTGTGTGTGTGTGAATGAGTGTGTGTTGTGAGATGTGTGTGTTGTGAGATGTGTGTGTGAATGAGTGTGTGTTGTGAGGTGTGTGTGCTGTGAGATGTGTGTGTTGTGAGATGTGTGTGTTGTGAGATGTGTGTGTGTGTGTGCTGTGAGATGTGTGTGTTGTGAGATGTGTGTGTGTGTGTGTGTGTGTGTGAATGAGTGTGTGTTGTGAGATGTGTGTGTTGTGAGATGTGTGTGTGTTGTGTGTGTGTTGTGAGATGTGTGTGTGTGTGTGTGCTGTGAGATGTGTGTGTTGTGAGATGTGTGTGTGTGTGTGTGTGTGAATGAGTGTGTGTTGTGAGATGTGTGTGTGTTGTGTGTGTGTGTACCATCCGAGTCTTTCTGGTTAGGATTTGGGATGAGTCTGCAGTTATCAGGACCGGGATAGGAAGCGTCTGGAATTCCATCGTTGTCATCGTCATCGTCACAATCATCTCCGATGCCGTCGTTATCTGAGTCCACCTGAGAGCTGTTGGGGATTTCAGGACAGTTGTCCCTCGTGTCCTGGAGACCGTCGCCATCTCTACACACACACATTACGCAGAAATGTTCACACACTTTGACATTTTATGCTTTGCTAAAGTACAGTACAGTTGAAACTTTAAGCAGTGAAAGAGCAGGAAACTCACGAGTCCTGGTTCGTATCGCAGATGTCTCCCACCAAGTCGTTATCAATATCCGACTACAAACAGACAAAGTGTCACAGACTGTTTTTTTCCTTCTCCTGACATCCATGAATTAATGAAGACAAAATTACACAATATGTACATTTTATAAAAAAAATATATCACTTGGAGGCATGCTGTTATAGGAAAATAATCAACAATGAGATGGTATGATAAAGTGGAGTTACTGTTTGCACCCCTAAGTGATTCTTTTCCAATAACAGCACGTCCCAAAGCCTTTTATTCCTCTTATACCACAGAAATCCGCCAACAATTTGTATATATGTTGTGGAATGTCCGCGATGGACTTGTTGACCAGTTGTGTCTTGAAGTTAATAAGAAAAACAACACAACTTGTCATGTTACTGAGAACTCGGAAAGTCATCTGTACTGAAGAATTTCCCGTGTCGGAAAACGTTCCGACTGTTACAAAGCGCTGACAGCGGAGACTCCTTTCATAAATATTAAATAAACGTCTTCTTTCAGAAAGCATGTGTATGTTATTCTTTGTTAAATAACAATACTTTTTTTTAATCCTTAGATTATCTTAGTGTCCGCTATACAAGTCCCTGTGTAAGTTGTTGCCATAGAAACAGTAAGAATGGGTGCATTAATATAAACCTGTGATTTGAAGCTGCACTATTGTCAGAGCTGCTGTTATAGGAAATTAATCGACATCTTCTGACCAATCAGAATCCAGAATTCAGCAGTCCATGGATTTTTTTTACATGTCTATTTAATGGTGTCTTTATGGTGGGACCGATGCTACAGTATTTTGATATCTGGAGTATATATGAGTTTATATGAGTAGGCACACACCTGAGTGGGGTCGTTGACCTCAGGACAGCTGTCACACGCGTCTCCCACTCCGTCTCCATCCTGGTCTGTCTGCATGGCATTGGGGATTTTCGGGCAGTTATCCAGCATGTTGGGAATTCCTGCAGAAAAATCACAAGGATGATAAAAGAGCTTTGTAAAGACGAACCACACGCCCAATAAGATGGTTCTTAATTCACCTTTTGAAATAAAGGGTACTGAATAAAGGGTATAAATACTATGCAGGCGTCTGTACTCGCTGTAAAGGGGAAGGTGACAAGGGCTTGATGGGAACCATATTAGAAGACGGTGCTAATATTTCCAAGCAGCTTATGGCATAACGGCTGGTCATGCTGGTCAGTGTGTCACGGGGTGTGATGCGTACCGTCTCCATCGATGTCGCTATCACAGCTGTCTCCCACACCATTACCGTCCGTGTCCAGCTGACCTCCATTAGGGACGTTTGGACAGTTATCACACGCATCGCCGTATGAGTCTGTGTCTGAGTTCTGCTGGTCTTTATTGGGCACCAGACGGCAATTATCCTGCAAAAATACAGTTCAAGTCAGTAATACATAAAACTTTGATTTCTATGACATTATATCAGCTTCAATTACACCACTGCACTTTTTTTTTTAGAACTGAGACAAATGCATTTTATGATGTAAAAATACTTATTAGCAACATTAACCCTGCAACTCTATTTAACATTTTTAAAATGACCTCCACATTCTTTATTCCATCGCCGTCTGCGTCTTCATCACACTGATCTCCGACACCATCACCGTCCGTGTCCTCCTGACCCGAGTTCGGCGTGGAGCCACAGTTATCCTGTAAGAGTGTAAACCAGAAACACAGAAATAGATTTTAAAAAGAAATCAGAAAGAAACACAAGGTGGGAAAAAAAATCTGAAGAGGAACAAACATGGACGAACCGCTCTGCAGTGTTTATCGTTATCGATGCAGGGAAGTGCTTCATCTGGATAGCCATCGAGGTCAGAGTCGACGCCGCAGATATTCCCGTTCCCCGCAAATCCCACGTTACACTGAGGGAGAAATAGCGCACAGTTCGCGTATAAGATATAATAAACAGAAAGTGCGAAAATAAACTGTTCAACTGAGCAGGTGAAATCATTTAACAAAACGTCAAATGAAAGTGACAAATGCACAATAAAAAAGACAGCTTTTTTTAAAAAATAAATCTAAATATTTCTAACAGAATATCTTGATTGAAGTAAATATTTCCCAGACTTTTTAATTTTGCAATTGTTCCTCAAAATGGAAGGACTGACATTAAACATGCAGATGGAGAAAATTTCAAATTAACAAGTAAAATTATCACTGTATCATGTTTTATTATGTTGAACATTCCGCTCCATCCACACACAGATATCACTGAATGAAAACATGACATCCACTCAATCACATTGCAGAAAATATATGTTAAGCTTTCTTTCTGGTTTTTAAAAAAAACATGCCACAGAGCACCATTAAAGCTTTAATGAAACATGGTCCCTACAGTGAAGCATGGTGGTGGAAGCATCATGTGGACAGTTGCCTGTGGTCTATTGGTTGTTTCTCTGACTAATGCCCTCTTTACCCGGTCGCTGACTTTTGGTGAACAGCCTCCTCTAGGAAGAGTCACGGTTGTGCCACATTTTTTCCATTTTTTAATAATGGATTTTAAGAATGGATTTTTTAAATATAACCAAACCCTGATTATTAATTATCCAGAACTTCATCCCGGACGTGATTCCAGGAACAGATGTATTTACACTCTGATATACTTATGAACACCACTGTACACCCACCAAGAAACTTGTAGTCTGGAAAACTCAGTATTCAGTATATAATATAAAAAGTGATATTACAGTAAAAGATTTTAACCAGTGTTTTTAAGTACAGTGTACACAGATGTGTTCAGGTTAGCAGTGTCTGACAGCTCATACGAGTTCTCACCACACAGGAGAAGTCACTGCTGCGCTCCATCACACAGTGAGCATTGACGTCACATGGATCATAGCCGAGCAGAGCGCACGTTCTCCTGAGAAAACAGCCTGATGTCTGATTCCCCACAAAACCCGCTTTACACTGACCGCACTGAAACGAACCCTGAGAGAGACGAAAACAGAGAGAGTCTGAGTTTAGCCCTGAAAAAAAAATTGTAAATTATTTTTATAAACTATAAACTATGTAAATTAATCGCTAAAGACGATTGTGGTATCTTATAAGCATGAACTCACCGCTGTGTTGATGCAGACGGAGTTGGGGACGCAGACGCCGGTCTGAGCCGCACACTCGTCTATGTCCACACACTCCTGTAACACACACATGATCATGATCAGGGGCCTGGCCACATGGCTGCTACAGGCTGGTAGCTGCAAGCTTTTAAATAAGACTAATAACCATCAAGGTCAGAGTAAATGCAACAGATAGTCCCATTATTCCCAATCTCAGGATACACTGAGAGAGAGAGAGAGAGAGAGAGAGAGAGAGAGAGAGAGACGGAGTGAGGTAGACAGTGAGAGAAAAGAGTGATGGAAGACAATGAGAGAGACAGACACAGACAGAGAGAGAAAAACAGAAAGAAAGACAGAGATAGAGAGACAGAGAGAGGGAGACAGACAGAGAAATAGACAGAGAGACAAACAGAGAGAGATGATGTGATAGACAAAGAAAAATATATATAAATATATATAAAGAGGGACACAGACAGAGAGCAAAACATAAAAGAGACAGAGATAAAGAACGATAGAGAGAGACAGAGAGAGGGAAATATAGAGAAATTGAGTGAGAGAAGTATAGAGAGAAACAGAGATGGAGAGAGAATGAGAGAGGCACCCCTGACCCCAACACTGACATCCCCTCTGACCTCACCTGTGACCTCACCTCTGACCTCACCTGTGACCTCACATCTGACCTCCCCTCTGACCTCATCTCTGACCTCCCCTCTGATCTCACTTTCCTGGTCATGATGAACTGACTTCTCTCTTCTCACATTAAAGGAGAGACAGAAAGGTCAGACCTGTCTGTGCTTCTGGGCGAACTCCATGCCGACTCCGCTCAGCTCGGGTCCGGAGAACCCCGGAGGACACGGCTCACAGCGGAACCCCTTAAGACTGTTCACACACATGTGAGGAGAGAAACACGGCTGTTCTGCACACTGAGGAAGAGAGAGAGAGCGAGAGAGAGAGTTAGAGAGAGAGTCAGAGAGAGAGTTAGAGAGAGAGTCAGAGAGAGAGTTAGAAAGAGAGTTAGAGAGAGAGTCAGAGAGAGAGTTAGAAAGAGTTAGAGCGAGAGAGTTAGAGAGAGAGAAAGTTAGAGAGAGAGAGAGAGAGAGAGAGAGAGAGAAACTGAACTGCACAATAATGCTCTAAAAGCTCAAGATTTAAAACTGAATATTTAATGTGTGTGTTTGCGTGTGTGTGTGTGTTTTAGAGGAACCTCATTGATGTCCTGGCAGTGTGTGCCGTTGCCTGTGGTGCCTGCGGGACACGAGCCACACCGATACCCCGGAAACTCCAACACATCCACACACGCAACACCGTCATAACATGGTTTAGACTGACAACCAGACTGAGGCTCATGGAAACCTGAGAGAGAGAGAGAGAGAGAGAGAGAGAGAGAGAGAGAGTTTACACAAGTTCTAGTTACACTGATTTTGCGGGTTGATTTAAAGTGTCATTATTACGGTTCCCTAATATTAACATAAAGCCTTTCTGTTGTGTGAATTACACAGCGCAGCTCCAGGCGCTCTCCAGCACTCACCACACACTTGGCACTCCAGGATGGTGTTTCTGATTAAAGACATCTCCTTGGTCTGAAATAAAAAGGCAACAAAACACAACATTGTTACACAGTTATTACACATGAAGTCATTTCACTGAACAATCACATTGAAAAGAAAACAAATATTTAAAAATATTTAATATTTCCAAGACAACATTTTTAATATTTCATTTTTCTTAATATTCATCAATCTTGCTTTCTTGCCCATGCGTGTGTGTGTGTGTGTGTGTGTGTGTGTGTTTTGAGCTCACCATCTCCCTGATGTCCTCTCTCAGATTGCCCATAATCTGATTAAAGATAATCAGCTGACCAATCAGAGCCTTAGTGTGATCACCTGAGGAGAGACAAGAGAGAAAAGAAGTCGTAGAAGAGAAGAGAAGTGAGGAGAAGAGGAGAGAAGAAAAAAGAAGAATAGAGGAGAGAAGAGAGAAAGAGAAGAAGAGAAAGTGAAAGAGAAAAGACAATAAAATAAATAAAAGAAGAGATGAGACGAGAAATGAAAAGTAGATAGGAGAAGACAGATGTGAAGGAAAATGAGAAAAAAGAGAGACAAGAACAAGAAGAGAGAAGAAATAAAGAAATAAAGAAATAAAGAGAAAAGAGAGACGCTCATAATGTTCATATCTGACAGGATTCGTATCACCCTGATGACCTGCATTAATGTTTACTATACAGAGTATTTGCAGTTAATAACAGCTGTAATAACAGGTGTAATAACAGGCATAATAACAGATGTAATAACGTGTAGTAACAGGTGTAAAAACAGGTGTAATAACATGTAATAACAGGTGTAATAACAGGTGTAATAACGTAAAAACAGGTGTAATAACAGGTGTAATAACAGGTGTAATAAGAGGTCTAACAACAGGTGTAATAACATGTGATAACAGGTGTAATAACAGGTGTAATAACATGTAATAACAGGTGTAATAAGAGGTCTAAACAGGTGTAATAAGAGGTGTAATAACAGGTGTAATAACAGGTGTATTAACAGGTGTAATAACAGGTGTAATAACAGGTGTATTAACAGGTGTAATAAGCGGTGTAATAACAGGTGTATTAACAGGTGTAATAAGAGATGTAATAACAGCGTTGTCACTCACCCAACACGGCGTTAACGTCACTGCCCACTGCAACACACAACCCTCACTAAATCAGACTTTTTACTTCAGAGTTATTACACCACACGCTGAAGAGGAACTGAACTGAACTTAACAAGTGAAGGAAAAGCAACAACGAGAAAGTGGATGAAATGAAATGAAAATCATTTACATTAATGGTTAAAGTGGTCCAGATCTGTGAAATGGTGAAGCACCAGTAATCAACAACAGTGTAAACTCTGAGTCCTTCTCAGCACTGAGCTTGTCTAAAGCACTGCAGCACATCAGTAAACGGTAGAGCAAGAATCACACTGTATACAAATACTCTCTCTCTCTCTCACTTTGGATAAAAGCATTTGCCAAATGAATAAATAAACATAAATAAGGCTTGTAATGTGAATGTGAATGTAGCTTGAAGTCCATGGCTGCATTACTGGGGATGACCAGAAGAGGGCAGCATCAACAAATCAGTACAGCACAGTGTGTACAGCTGTACATACACGTACAGGATATTCAGAATACGTGGGAATGGGAAGCCAGTCCATCAGGGCACCACACACACACACACACACACACACACACACACACACACACACACACATATTAGGATCAGTTTAGCACAGCCATTTCACCTACTGCCATGTTTTTGCACTGTGTGAGGAAGACGGAGAACCCACATGAACATGGCTGTGTGTTGATTAGTGTTGTGCGTGTGTGAACTGTTGTGTGTGTGTGTGCAACATTATATGTGTGTGTACCTGTGTTGTGTAGTGTTGAGTCTCCCTGCAGTGAGCAGTCAGTGAGGAGCCCAGCTTTAGGGAGAGAACCACCGAGAGCCAGCTTTAGAGACTCCACTGAACCCTACACACACACACACACACACACGCCCACACAAGACTGTCAGCATGGTTATTAGCTAGCTGTGATAGTGCATGAATGAAGGAGAACACATATACTGAATATAATCTGGATTTTTATACCTAGTAATCATAATTTATCTCTGGACAGCATTCATACTCAGTAAGGCTTTGAATGATTGAAGCTCCACATGATCTAAGACTAATAATAAACTTTTTTTTTTTTTCAAAAATGTGTTGGTTAACAAAAAAAAAACAGTGTGATTGTAACTGTAAGGAGACGTTTCTTTAACATACAGTATATGGAAGGAGTCTCCAGTGTCAGAGGTAGAGCTGTAACATGTTCAAGACAGAGGAGTTTACTCTTCATGGTTTTTCAGTAACATGAAAAGTTGCGTTTATCTTATTTACTTCAAGAGAGAGAAAGAAACAGACGCTGGTGAGGGAACGACTCTTTATAGCTACTATAACGTAAGTGAGAACAGGCACTAACGTGCTTCTCAGACAATCCACAACATTAAATATAGCTATAAATGTATAAAAAAATATGATGTGTCATTCATTAGTTAATAAAAACTGTAATTACTACTAAATTGCTGTTTTATAAAAGGATTAAAAACATGGGGACGTGTTGTTATTACAAAAATAATAATAAATTCAGGATGGTACCAGCAACTCTGCTTCAGCACACCACCCTGTCGTTGATGATTTTGCTATAACAGCACACCTCCAAGTGTTTTTTTTGACAAATATCGGACAAAAAAACCAAATACATTTGAGTAGATCAGTCTTAAAGCTAAATGATCTTAAAATCTGATCAGTTACACGGCAGGCGCTCCAACTCCAGATTCAGGACATTTGTAAATGACCATAAATCATTAAGTCTCCATGGAATAATGCAATTCAAAGTTTCCGTTTCTGTGTAACTAAGCAATTTCAGAAACATGTCAATGAGCAGCGTTTTATGTTTTTCCTTTCTGATACTACAAACATTTTTCACACAGAAATCACTTACATTGCAAATATAATCCATCCATCTTTCATACTGCTTTTCCTACACAGGGTCGTGGGGTAACCTGGAGCCTATCCCAGGGGACTCAGGGCACAAGGCGGGGGCACAATCGTGCACACACACACACACACACACACACACACACACACACACACACACACACACACATACACTACAGAATTTGGAAAATGTCAATCAGCCTGCAACGCATGTCTTTGGACTAGGGGAGGAAACCGGAGGAAGCCCGGGGAGAAGCGCGGGGAGAAGCGCAGGGAGAAGCCCGGGGAGAAACACAGGGCAGAGGCAGGAATTGAGCCCCCAAGCCCAGAGGTGCGAGGCAACCGTGCCCCTTCCCCCGCGAACATAATAAATATATTAAATTAAACAGTATAAATAGAATAAAATCATTCCTAACAAAAGAAAAAAACAGTCAAGTCTCTTCATATGTAAATATTCCCAGTTACAAAAATACATTTCTTTTCCAAATCCAATTCCAGTCTTTACCATTGGTTACAGGATCCCTTATCTGATATGCCTTCCCCCTCAACTGAGCCACCATTTCTTTAGCGTGTATAATGTTCGGAAAGGTCGTTTAGTAGCACAGCGTCGTTTGAACTGTTAAAAAGGGTCTCAAATCTCCTAAACAGGTTATAAAGCCATTGTGCATCTGTGCTATCTGATCTGATTTGAATATAAACCAGAGAGGAAGATAAACAGACGGAGAGAGATAAGAGAACAAAGACCGCACTGTGTCCATTCACTTCTTATCTCAGTCCTCTGTGTCTTCAGCCCCGTCCGAGCAGGACGACATTTCCCACTGTCTCTACGGCTTTGCTGTTCTCAGTGCTCTGAGTGACTTTTAAGGGGAAAAAGAAAGAAAATAGTCCTGAACTTTTTCCTCAGAAATGATCAATTAAAACAGAAACAGCTGCAGATAAAGCTACACAATTAACTCTTAACATTTGTAAGAGTTTAATAAATAGCTACTCAGTTCCGAGTAAAAATAGATAAACTTGTGTGTAGGCTGTTATAGGAAAATAATTAATGACAGGAGTGGAGTAACTGTTACCACCTAAACACTGACTATTTTCCAGTAACAGTATTTTCCTGAAGTGCTTTATTCCTTTTATACCACAGCAATTACAATTTTTTTATTTATTAAAGAATGGCAAATTGCATGTTTTATCCACTTGTTGTTACATTTGATGCTGTGGAACATCAAAAAAAACAAAAAACAAGCTAATTCCTGTAGTTCCTGATCTCACTTACATTATAAACAGTCTTTCCCTCTTTCTGCTCTTTTCACTCTATATATAAGTTAATAATACAAAAAAAGGCTTGTCATGGTACTGGAAAAAGTTAAAGTTACAGCTTTACCTCTGACTGTTATAACCTGGACACTAGAGACTCCATCCATAAACACTAAATAAATGTCACTTTACAGAAAACGTCACTGTATCAACAATTACACACGTTTTAAAGCGGTTTATGTGGAGCGTCTGCCGTAAAAAAAGACCCTGTGTAATGATAATGTATCTGAACAAGCGCATTAATATAAACTTGTGATGTGAATCCACACTACTGTCAGAGCTGCTGTAATAGGAAATTAATCAACATCAGAATTCAACATCAGAATTCAACATCACTGTGGTATAAATTGCACTATTCAGTTGGGGCACTCTGTTCCAATCTGTGCCTCGTTCATATAATGTCACATGATCAAAATGCTGACCAATGAGAACAGCTCCAGTTAAAGACAACTTCTCAGTTTCAGACTCACACCTGCATTCTGCCGAAGTTCTTTTCTCCATTACGGACCTCCACAGACTCCACCTTCGAAGGCAGCCTGGCCAATGAGGGCAGCCCGTGGGCGGAGTCAATCAGACGGCAGTTAATGTAGAGCTCAAAGCTGATGTGGCGCTGTCTGAGTCCGCCCACTCTGAGAATGAGTGACTGGCTCCGTCCATCAGAGAGGGCGGGGTTATGCAGATTCACTGAGTGGAGCTTCCCGTCAGAGCGCAAATATCTTACTAACACTACAGACAGAAAGACGGACAGATGGACACAGAGGGATAGACAAATATACAGACAGAAAGACAGACAGACAAAGGGACAGAGAGAGAAAGACAGACAGAGGACCATGCAGAGAGACAGACAGACAGAAAGAAGGACAGAATGAGAGACAGACAGACAGAAGGACACAGAGAGACAGACAGACAGACAGACAGACAGAGACAGACAGGCAGACAGACAGGCAGACAGGTGGAGGGACACAAAAAGAAAGAGAGACAGAAAAAGGAACAGAAAGACAGACAAACAGAAAGACAGAGGGAGAGAAGTACAGTAAGAAACAGATTGACAGAGGGACAGAGACAGTGGGACACAGAAAGAGAGACAGACGGACACAGAGAGAGACAGACAGAGGGACAGAGAGAGACAGACAGGTAAAGGAAGATAGAGAGACAGAGATAGAAAGACAGAGCGAAACAAAGAAAGACAGACAGACAGAGGCGCAAAGAGAGACAGACAGATGGATAGAGACAGACCAAGAGAGACAAACAGGCAAAGGAAGACAGAGAGACAGACAGAAGGACACAGAGAGCAGAGAGATAAAGAAAGACAGACAGACAGAGGGACAGACAGTGACAGAGAGAGACAGACAGATGGACATTCGTTCAGGTGTATGTAGATATGAAATAAAAGCGAGTAGGATGATCTCAGTGTGTGTGTGTGTGTGTGTGTGTGTGTGTGTGTGTGTGTGTGTGTAAGAGACTCTCAGGGAGACTCTCAGTACCTTTAGTGATCTTGCCGATGACGGTGATCTCCAGGTATTTCTTGCCGTTGTCTCTGCTGTAAATTCCAAACAGCACACCGCCCAGTTTAGGAGGGAGACGGAATGTAGAGGTCACGTACACTTCCTGCATTTTCTCCAAACCTCCCACCAAATCCTCCACCGCCGCCGCCATCCGAGCACCGCCACTCAGCGCCAACGCATCAATCACTGCGGCCGAGGGGTGGAGCAAAACACTCTCAGTCCAGTTGCACCGTAATATTAACAGCATTTCTACTGTAACTCTGTACATACACTGCAGTACAATAATAGCATACTGGACTGTATTTACTGCTTTACTACTCCAGATTTCTCATGAATATGACGTTGAATGTGACGTTGCTAGAAAAAGGCAAGAAAAGAAACTCTTGCTGCTATATGATGATGAAATATTACAATATACGCATATTTAATGTGTTTGAGGGTGGAGTTTTCCTTTAATCCCTTTAATCATGGACCCTGGAGCTGTGAGACAGCAACATTACCTGCTCTTTAAGAGAGTTTTTCATTGTTATACCGAGTGTCAGCAGCTAACTGGATGTTTTTATGTTTTTTAGAAGCATTTTGATGAGTCTTTTATCTTGCATGCTTACATTTTTTGGCTTTCCATTCTGTTAAAAAAGGGAGGAAAAAGTGCAAGGTGATTCAGTTTATTCTAGGATAAGCTAAATGCCATTTCTACAACAGCAGAAACAAAATGGCTGAAACAGGACAAGATATGCGATGTGAAGCAAGCATAAGGCTGGATTTTAGGTTTTATAAATCCATGCAAAACTTGGCAAGCTTTGAAAAACGTGGGATTAAAAAAGTAGTGTTAATGATGATGAAAGAATCAGGATTTATTTTCAGTATTTATTATTTGCGACTCAGACAGATGCGAAACCTCCTCACAGAAAGAGCTAGGGCTTGCCTACTCCCTCTTACACAGTGTCGTCTTGTGTGATAGCAACGGCAAACACTTGCACATTTAACTGAAACTTGTTGCTTTGAATGATCACTTTCGTGCAGTGTTAAGCCGATAGTGTTTGTGTAGCTCTATCTAGATTCTGTAAGTAACACTGTATAAAACTAACTCAGCAATGAATGTGTTCATATGGCACAGTCAAGTCAAGCCAAGTGTATTTATTATTTTGCACAACAGGTCAAGGTATACAGTGCTGTACAAAAGCCTTAGTCACATGGAAAGAAATGCTGTGAAGCAAAGATGCCTTAAAAAATAACTAAATTAAATGTTTCTACATACAAAAAGTACTAGAAAGTGCAGTAAGCAGTAATAAACTAAATAAAGCCAATAAAAAAACTAAAAAAACTCTTTGCTTTTTTAAAAAGAATGAGTAGTCTCAGGTGCAGTGTGTGCCGTTTTATAAGGAAATGAGCTGTACGTTTTACTGAGCATCTTGCAGAAGAAGCCGCAGCTCTTCTGGAGACTCTCGCTGTCACATTTTTGCAGCAAAACTCAGCTTTCTTCATTATTTTTTTTTTTCAATGATCTGTTATGTAATATGTTGCTTTCTTTCCTGACATACATACATACATACATAGCGTTTTCTGTAACACTTCTTCATTTTTTTGTTGGAAAATTGATGTTTGAACATCTAAAATGTTTTTGTACTGACTCGATAAGTCCTAAAATAAACATTTATAATAGGATTTGTACTTCAAAAAAAAAAAAAAAAACACTTTTGCACAGTACTGTGTATACAACGTGTAGCAGATATCCAAAACACACTCACACACTCACACACAACACCTGAGCTTAAAGAAATTATCAAATATAGAACGTACAATAAGGATATTAAAAAAAAAAAGAGTATTATACAATATACAGTAAGGGGAATGAAACAGAATTAGTGTACACTAGACAAAATCAAGCATTAAAGTAAATGTAAAGTGATTAAGTGGCAAAGAAAAAGGTATTAAATGTTGTTTTGATATTAATTTGGCACTATATGCAGTGCAAGAGTTCACCAGACCCCAGAGTTAATTCTACACTGTAAATCATTCATTAAGCATGAGTTAATTAAATGCTATGGAGTATTTTATAAATTCTTTCTGCCACATGCCATATGCCAGATTCAACATATTACATAACGGATCATTAAGACTAAAATGCAACACTACAGGTGTTATTTCGACACCACTGCTTCCTCACTGTAACTGACCCAATTCAGCTGTACAGATGTGATGTAAAATCTGTGTAAAGGTGTGTGTAGTGAGTGCAGTAAGAGCAGCCCAGTGGAAATAATCCTACCTTTCATTTCAGATGAGTTTGTGTGAGGAAAAAACAGAGCCACGTGCAGAAGAAGCAGCACTTTGGAAAGTAAACTTGCTCCCTCCATCCTGCTGCAGAACAAAAGTGTTTAATCAGTGAAGAAGCCTTTTAATCCTCGTTTCTTCAGGGCTTGCTGAGGTTTGAGAGTTTGAGCAGCACAGCTCAGTTTGCGCCCAACAGCAATGTGGAAGGCCATAGGGGCCAAAAACACGGCAGATTCACACACCGCCAACTTTCCGCTTACTGCGAGTCATTTGCAGAGAAATTAAGAAATGCGCTAGTGAGTAGAGTGCTGGATGGGCTGGATGATGTGTTTCAGATTTTATTTTCACTCAACAGTCTCTCTCTCTCTCACACACACACACACCCTGTGTTACATAAAGGAGGGGGAGGAGTTTCAAGAGTCATTGCTGTATGAATCTCCAAATCAAGTCAAGTCAAGACTTTTATTGTCATTTCAGCCATATACAAGTACATAGTGAAACGAAACAACGTTTCTCCAGGACCAAAGTGCTACATAAGACAGCACAGAACAACACAGAACTACAGGGACTACATAAATTAAACATAAAGTGCACAAGTGCAAACATGTGCGGACGCACGAGACAGAACAAGACAGTACAATGACTACAACTCCAAGAGCCTCAAGATTCATCAGAGTGTGATTACAAATCATTAATTTATGCAGTATGACACAATTGTGGCCTGTGATGGACTGCCACCCCATCCAGGGCCCCAAGTCCCCTTGGATAGGCTCCAGGCTCCCTGCGACCCTGTGCAGGATAAGTGGTACAGAAAATGGATGGATGGATGGATGGATGGATGCAGTATGACAGCCGGTGTGATCCCCTGGCTGGAACGAGGAGAATCAGGACGCAAGGAGGTAGGCGTTAGAGAAAGCAGTGCTGTGTGTATTTAGAGATATTTTTCCTTCATGCTTATCGTGGTAATCTTTTCAACGTGCCCATAAACACTTAAAACTTTAAAAGAAAGAAAAACTTCACCACACAAGGGCTCTAATCTAATCACAAGAGCTAATCATTTTGATTTGACAGCTTTACATTTAAAAATGGCACAACCCGTAAATGTTTTAGATGTTATAGATGAACCACACGGCCAGGCTATTCACAGATTTTTTAAAATTCAGGTTATTATGTTATGATGATGATATGATTATGATATTTCATATCAACACTGAAACATGCCACATGCAGTTTGTTTTGTAGTCTGCTTTTATAACTTGATTCATTTTATTTATATGAACTAAGGCTTTTTTTTTATTTATTTAAAAAAAACTGACTATAAATAGAGTTTACATAACTATCTGCTGGTAAATCGCTTTAAAAAAAGAGAAGTCTTCCAAAACTGACTTTAAATGCGGCAACCGTGGACAAAAGCGCCTCTAACTCTAACTCACAGTGATTTATTTTTCTTTCTTCCTTTTACTTCTTCCTCAAATCTGGATAGTTTACAGAATGCTTTTATTTCGCTGGCATGCTGTTGCATAAATTAGGTTATGTTGCATGTAAATTGTAAATATGTAAGGATAAATTGTGGTGTGTCGCATAGATGTGACACACTGACACTGGAGACTCCTTTCAAAAATTCTAAATAACACGTATTTTTTTTATCCGTTTGTGCAGACTCCACCATATGAGTCCATGTGTAAGCTGTTACTATAGAAACAATAACAAGCGCATTAATATAAACCTCTGATTGCACTATTGACAGAGCTGCTGTTATAGAAAATTAATCAACTCATCTTCTGACCAATCAGAAATGAGAATTCAGCAGCGCTCAAAATGAACACCAACTACCAAGTGACTAAAAATGGTGGATCATACACAACTCAAGCAGCATGAAGCATGCCAAATTACTGAATATAACACTGCAGATTTGCTATATTTAACACATTATCCGCAAATATATTACCTAATATTTGCCACATGTGATAAATTACTGAATATAACACTGCAGATTTGCTATATCGGTGCAGTGTTTGCTGTTCTGGGTTTAAATGGTCACTTTCCTCCCCTAAATGAGAAACAGGAGCTGAGCCTGAGGTGATGTTTAATGGTGTCCAGACGGTGAGACGACAAACGCTGTCAATCAAAGCCTAAGCTTTTACCACTGGTTTTACTCTCAGAGTGCAAATAAACATGTTCTATCATTTGGGCTTGTTCTCAAGATTTGGGTTTGAAAAAAAAAAAAAACTTGGTGACAATCACTGCTACTGTACTGGTACGTGTTGTAATGTCTGGTGTGATATTATACTGGAATATAAATGGATTAAAAACATTTCCTTACTTGGCCACTTGTATGTTTGTACAGCCTAAAGAACCTTAAAAAAACAAAACAAAACAATTTCTCATTCAGAAAAGGCTAATCCGTTGGTTAATCCCTTCAGTAACTTTACAAACATGCTTGCTCACTCACTGACTCGCCTCCATGCCTCCATATTTTTCACCTCATGCTGCTGAATTCATAATTCCGATTGGTCAGGAGGTGTTGATTATTTTCAGTATATACAAGCAGCTCCAGCTGCGAGGCAAATCACAGGTTTATATTAATGTGCTCGTTCTAATACATTATTATTTGTATAGGAACTCACTCACAAGGACTTGTAAGGCAGATGCTTGGATGAATAAAATGTGTGTAAAATGACAGGTTTTCTGTGGATTTGACATTTATGGAAGGAGTCTCCAGTGTCAGCGCTGTGTAATGGTCTGAGGTAAAGCTCTAAGTTCTGCGACACAGAAGTTTATTCTTTGCTGTTTCTCTGTGAAGGTAAGCTGCGTCTTTTAAAAAAAATACTAATAATAATAATAAAAATTCATTTCTAGAGAGAAAAAGAGAGTAATAATTGTGATTTCTGAGGTATAAAAGGAATAGAACACTTTGGGACATGCTGTTATATGAAAATAAGCAGCTTCAGGCTAGTAACAGTAACTCCACTTCACATCTTTTTTGATTATTTTCCTATAACTGCACACGCCATTGTGTTTTAATCTCTACTTGCTATATAAATCAGTGACTGGAAAAAACATACATAAGCAAGCAACATCCATTAAAGGTGAGTACCTGTGTTTTTAGATTATTCTAAAAATGACTAGCTTCATCAGATATTAAAAATATGATCTCAATCCTTCATTGACTTTTTCATACAGACTATTTTCTGGGTATTAGCCAGGCAATCATTGTAATCTCAAGCTGAAATTGCTAATTTTAATGTTTTTCTACAGGATGATTTTGCTTCTCAGTTGTTTTGTGATTTTTTATCAGTGATTTTGTTCAACAGTTATAATTCTAACTTAACCCTAAACCTACTAGCTAATAAAACTAGCTAAATGTTAGAGAAAGTATGTTCAAGTTTTAACAGAAAAAAAGAGAAAAACCATCAACAGTATAAACCAGAAAAGATGTTATTACACTGTTTGTCATTCTGAAAGCCAGGCCCCTTAGCTAATCCCTAGAGTGACTGTATAAACACACACGCACACACACACACACACACACACACACACGCGCACACACACTCACACACACACTTACCTCATGACATATAGTGTGAAATAATGAGTGTAACATTCTGGAAAACTGTTGAAAGGAACTTATCTTAACTTGAAAAATAAGGCATTATTATTATTATTATTATTATTAGTTCTATTTAAGGTTTACATATTTGGAGTGTGTTTTATATCTGAATGTACTTTAATGAATTATATTTTATGTTGTTTGTGTTGCTGAGGCCAGACATGCTGATCACATGACAAACCCCTTTCTTTCACTGGTTAGAGGACGTTGTCCAACAGTAACCCATGCAAACTAATCCGCAGCAGCAGCTAGGAAAGATATCCAACAGAGTGTGCGAGACTTTCATGCTTCAGTAAGAGCTTTATCCGTGTCAGGCGCAGTGGATCCAGAGTCTATCGAGGAACACTGGGCATGAGGTGCAAATACGCCCCTGCATGAGACGCCAGTCCAGCACAGGGCACCACATGCATGCTTTCACACCTGGGGCGATTCCACAAACCAGCATGCTTTTGGACAGTGGGAGGAAATCCACACGAATACAAACTCCACACAGACAATAACCCGAGCTCATGATCAAACCGGTGACCCTGGAGCTGTGAGGCGGCAACGCTACCCGCTGTTCCACCGTGTGCGAGATATGAACCTGTAAATCTCACACACCCCGGGAGTGTCTAGACCAGCTGGAATGATAATTGGTCTTCATACTGATGAGACAGATGAGGAAGTCCTTCAGGCTATCTGACCTGTATGAGTAAAAGTGTCCTCTGAAAAAAAGAGTCAGATTTCAGCAGTGCACATTATACATGGCAGTGCGTAGAATATCACTTTTTGGCACTTTTTCTTGTTCACTTCCTATCTCACTTATCTCACTTAGCTCTCACTTATTTTGTATATCCAATCTGTTTAATAGAATTAATGATCCACTTACATGAGAAAACTTTGGCCTGAGGCTCTTGAGTCTAAGAATCTGTCAGTGAGCTCATGTATACAATGTGTTCTCTGTTAGCATCTTTTACAAAACAGTGACATTAAGCAGGCAGAAACTTGAGAAGATGCTGTGCTGACATGGTGAGGTTTTCTGAGGAGATGTTTATTTTACATTTATGGAAGGAGTCTCCAGTGTCAGCGCTTTGTAACAGTCAGAGGTGTAACTTTCTGGTTTCTCAGTAACATGACAAGCTACGTTCTTGTCTTTAAAAGAGAGAAAAAAAGAGACAGTCTGGTGAGGGAACGAATGTTTATAGCTGCTGTAACGTAAGTGACGAGAGGAATTTGCTTCATGGATGTTCAGCAATATTAAATGTGGCAAGAACCTGATAAAAACTATTTTGTTAATAAATAAAAATAGCAATTTTGGCAAGGAGTAAAAGACTTCGGGTGTGGATTTTATAGGAAAATAATCAACTTCAGGGTGGTGGGTAGGGCTCGTGAACCAAGAGAGCAGAATTGGCTGTGTTCTCTGCGTGGGAGGGGCATGCTCTCTCTCCCCTGTCAATCATCGCAACACTAGCCAATCACCAGCATCTGTGCGCTCATGTATGCAGAAGAGGGCATATAGCTCGTTCCTCTGTGTGTGACGCTGCCTTGTGACAGAGAAAGTATGTGTTAATGCCTCCCGCCTCCCTGGTTGGTAGCACGTCACCCCATCGTGGATTATTTCCCTATAACGGTACGCCTTGTTGTGTATTATTCCATATTTATGTCATCCAGTGAAAATAAAAAGCTTTATACCCTGACCACTAAAAAGATTTTGGACTGGAAACTTATCATCACACTAATTTATAATATCACTGTAATCGTAATTGGACTAAAACATTTGTGCGCACTTCTAGAAAGTTCTGTTTAGATCATGGTTTTCCGGTGAGTTCATACGCTTTGCTAGGCATTACGGCATGATGAAATGTTTAGTCTGTACATCATCATGTCAAGTACAGCACCGTTTTTATCTATTTACCACCTGTTAACCTGGAACAAGTTCATGGGAAGAACTGGTGAATAAACTCTACTGTAAGAATGAAAGTGTCAGGACTGGATAAATATTTATATTAATCCTTTCTTGGATAAATGTTGGATAGTATGTTACACTTTTGTAGCACTCAGGAGAAAACCTGACGATGAAATGTCTATGTTAACTGCAGAGTCTCTGAATTTACAGGAACTGTATTTGTTTAATGATAGTGAGGATGTGTATGAGGGACTAACAGGAATTATACAGCAACAATAAAGAGGTTTTTTTTTTGGTAAGATTTTAACATTGTGTCATAAAACTGACGTAACCATGTCATAAAAATGTCACAGCAGGGGTCATATGCTGACATGTGACTGTATATGATGTTACCATTAGCTACCATAATGTGTAATGTCACATGCTAGGTTGCTAAGCATGCTCTGGTTAGCATATATTTTGATTTTACATGTTATTAAACATTACAAATTTTATGCCACTGTCATAATACTTCTCAAATGAAATTTGCATTTTCAGCATGGGAAGGCTGCTGTTCAAGTGGTTAAAGTTGTGAAAACACACCTGCTAGGAAGCTGAGAAATATGGAAACCATTAACTAGCCATTGACTAGCTAACAATTTAGCTATCTAACACTAATGTAAGGAAGGTATGACAGTGGAAATGAGACAAATCAGTTATGTCAATATTTTTCGGAGATGTGTAGGTAAATTACTAAGAAACGGCTCTAGGACTAAAATTACATGTCACGTGTAGTTACATGTAGATATATTTACATGTAGCATCAACCTCAAACAGAACTTCAGTGGGTTCTGCCATATTATCCACACAATACAGCGATTATAGGTTTGTGCTTGTGTTTATTAGCACAGAATGTCAATGAGAAGAGACTGGTTGGTCCTGGGATGATTCTCCTATCAGAAATGTATCAAATGTATCAAAATCATTATTCTTTGCATTGCTAACAAAGATGGCAGACAAAAACTACCCATTATAACAAACAATAGCATGAACAATGCAGCAAGCAGCAGGACAGACCATTTGTTTTTTTCTCTCTAAATAAATACCAGTGGCTGATCGCTGCCAAAGAAAATGGACCATACTGGCAAATGATGTTGGCTAGTTAGCAAGAGTATTAGCTAGTCCCACTGGGGGAAATAAAAACAAGCATCTCCATCACTCTTTCTGAGAATTGAGAAAAAAATTACTTTGTAATTGTTAACAATTTTGTGTATGATAACTGGGTCTCCTGTATTAAGGTGCTTTTCCACACACACACACACATTGTAACAATAACAACACCAGTCCTAGCTAGTGTCCGCTACAGTAACTAACTAGCCTACAGTAGCTTGCTAATAAACATGTAACTAGCCTAGCTTTCTCTCGAGGTTAGATTTATTATCAGCAGTAATGAAGGTGAAATACAGACTGGTGGAACTGAGGATGTTGTTTGTCTTTGCATTAGCTGTAGATTTTTTTTTCTGAGGCATAAAATCAGGAGAATTTGAGCTGCATATGTGACTTGACTGTATGCAGCTACAGTTTAAGTGGGACGTCACTTAACTCTTTTTACCAGATGCCAAAAAAAATGGATGTCCGTGTTCAGCATTGAATTTATGTGCGATGTCACACTCCACAGTAGCGGTTAATACGAAAGTAGACACTCTGGACTTTATGATTTTGCAGGGTGTTCTCTTTTTTTATGCTACTCTGCTTAAATTTTATAATTTTATTGTGGCAGTCGTACAGTGTTTTACTATCAAAAAAGCTTTAGTTGTTCTGTCTGTTTTATCTCTGAACCAGTGTTATTGTGGAGAGGAGTGAATTGTTTGCCCAGCAGGGATCTCACACCCCTCCCCTTACCCATCGCCCTGCCCACCAGCAGCTAAACACAGAGTCACGATACTCTACACACAGGAACCCAACAATGTCCTGACTAATCTTATAACAGACCTGCGGCAATGACATAACTTATTTGTTTATACTGATTGAAAATGTCTGATAAGTCGATTTCCATTCTGCAGGTGAAATGCAGGTTTTTTTTTTCCCTTTTCCCACCACTACTTCATCCTCCAGGTTTGTTTTTCTCACTTTATATCACTCTGTGCTGTTCTTAACTGAAAACTGAACTTTGGAAGCTCCTCTGTCACCAAAATACCATTGACCGCAACACTTCCCATGGCATTACATGTAAAACTTACACTGGTGGTGGTTAAGAGAAAAGTGTGAGAGCAGTTATTTGTGGATCATTTCATGCCTTTAACCTGAATTTTAATGGTTAGATTGACAGACATTTTGCAATGAACATAATTGAATGACATTATAGGCAGTAAAGTTTGCAGAACATAAAAAAAAAAAAAAAATTAGGCAAAAGATATACTTAATTTTTTTTTTACTAAAGTGAGGATGCAATTCCTTTGAAATTACATCTACATTTTAGTAACAAAAAAAAAAAAAGTGTCAGCATTGTATATATGCCTGTATGATGAGTATGGTTCGTCTGCTAATGAACAGCTGTGTTTACAGAAAATAAGTCTTTATCATCCTCACTCAGATTAAATATTTATCCATCAGCTCTGCTCGTTCTGTCTGTAATCAGCAGATAAATCATGACAACATTATGGGTTTTGGAACATGACCTCCAGTTTCTGAATATGGAACATGTCCTGGAAGAGTCCAGCTAGAGAGCTTTTCATTGTTTGGAAACGAGAAGAAAGTGAGGTAATGTGTATGTTACTTAGCTCAATGCAACCATGGGAAAATTTTCTGTTAACCATAAATTTAACGGAAAAGAAAACGTTCTCTGCAAGTCTTACATTTGCAGACATACATATCTCGCAGACAGAATGATCGCTCTTTTAAGTATCATGGGAAAAATTATGGGACTGCTCTCACCATGACAAGTCACCCTGGCCCTTTTCCAAAACAGTGTTTAACACAGCCTCGGATGCTTCCCTCAGACACTTTCACTTGGTTGAATCCCCAGTTCCATCTTAAATACCGTTATATTTCTTTATTGGATTTAGCTCGAGTAAAGGTGGTTAGCTGAGTGTTAGATTACAGACTGAGTCAATATTACTGTAGAAGCACAGCTTACCCAGAAGGCATTGCGCTCTGATGCAAGTTCCCTTTTGACGCTGCTCTCGGCATGATTTCAAATATTATATATATTTAAAAAAATTAATGATACTAAAAGACCTGTGATTAAGTAAGCATTTACCAGTGGTAGTCACTATCTGCACTTTAATTATAAATACAAGCTACAAGAATACTGATTTTCTGCCTGATCAGACTGTGTGTGTGTGTGTGTGTGTGTGTGTCAGATTGTATATAACTGACCAGGCACTTTCCTCAGCAATGTAAGCAACTTGTGAAGTGCTAGTGCTAGAAAGCTGTAATGCTACAAAAGAGTGTAGGAACTGACAGTGATGTTTTGACAGCACTTTTGTTTTTTTTTGTTGTTGTTGTATTTTGTACTTATTTCTTATTTCGTTGTCTTTGTGTCCTTTTCGAGCCAGGCCAAAATTATTAGCATTAACATTACTTCGCATTACGGTCACGTAGCCTAGAATTAACATTATTTATCTTGAGACTTGTTGAGAGAACGGGAACAGGTGAGCGTCATGTAGTGCCCTCTGGGTAATGTAGTTTATAGGGTAATTCTGAATATGGAGAGGGCAGAAAAGAGTACTGGCAGCATGTGAAAAGTGCCGGTACACACTAACGGTAAGTACTGACCCATCTCGAGCACTGATTTAAATCCAGCTTGCCTAAGTGTTTACTGTACTACGTGTAGATCATGATTATCTCTATCACTCTGCTAATCAGCATTAATTGCACCATCCAAAAAAAAAAAAAAAAAACCACAAAAAAAAAAAAACCGTGAAGTAGAACTACACACCTTTACGTCACATAAATTACTACACAAAAACAGTGTATATACAGTGAAACAGTAGAAATTCTAACTAAATGCAGTTTTGCTCACACAGCAGGAAAGAAGTCACTTTAGTTTCTGCGATTGGGGTAAAAGATGGTTAATTCTGATTGGTTCTTTAGTACACGTTGGTGTCATCTGTACCCAATATTAGCCCCACCCACTTCAAAGCAGCCAGAAGAAAACGGAAACTCCAAAATGGAAATTCAGAAATCTATTAACTGAAAAAACAAAAGCCGAATAATATTCTTTCTTCCACAGTTGGCAGCAAATCCTTCACAGAAGATGTTAATTATGAAAATGAATTGAACAGAGGTTTAAAACCAGCACACAGTGGGCAAAGACGTTTGTATTTTAAACTGTTGGAATTTTATATCTTTATTCTGCTAGCTAGTTAGCAAGACTAGTTGCGAAACTAGATAGCATGCTAGTGAGCAGGAAAGCCGGGTAGTTAATATGGTAGCTAGTAAGAAGTACATTTGCTAACTGGGAAGACGTGAAACAACATCGATTTGGTTCAGTGCTAATGCATGTTCTTTATGTTCTTCGACATTTTCATAGCTTTTTAGATAAGTTAAAATATTTAATCAGACATATACCAATTTTTTAAAAATTTGTTCATCAGTTCAAAAAAAAAAATCCATCAGCTTTAATGAGACCTGAAAAATATATAATAATAATAATAATATTATTCACTCCAAAAAAAATAAGCGTTTGCAATTAGATATCAGACCTAAAGCTCTGCTGCCATGACTACCGGGACAACACAATCCCGTAAATAATAGGGCTAAGATTTATTATTCTTAAAAGATTTATAATTAACTTTACAAAACATGAAAAAAAAAAAAAAAAAAACACCAATATGAGCACCAGCATGTGGCTTGCTTCATAAACAAGCTCATAAATACTTTAATAGTGGAACTCGGGGAGGTTAATTTACAATCTAGTAGAGTTTTCATTTAGTTTTTTTTTTAGGTCACTCTTCTTCGGCTTCTTCAAGCTCGTCTTCGTTGTCATGGCGACGCTCGTCGAGCTGCGATCGTGAGCTCTGGATGGTGACGATGCCGCTGAGGAAGGCGTAACCCAACATGGCCGCCACGGCGAACAGCACGGACAGGATCTGGTTACGCCGTTTGTGCGGCTCGTTATCAAAGTCGCCGCCGTCGGAGTGGACGGCAGATTTTCTGCTTGGAGCTTCTGGGTGGAAAAAATGTAAAAAAAAAAAAATAATAATAATAATAAATAATAATAATAATAATAATAATAATAATAAATAAATAAATAAATAAATAGATGAAAAAGGATGAAAGACAAATTGGATACATTTGTAGATAATAATAATAATAATCATCTTTTATCTTTCCTATAGCAATGTCTTTATCTTGTGTTTTTTATCCATTTATTGTTACATTTAAATGTTGTAAAAGGTCCACAAAGGTTATACGTTATAACAGTCCATTATTTTAAATAGATATTGCATCACACATGTGCTATTATTTTATACTTATGTTACACTACCATTCTAGCAGTCATTCCCTCACCAGCCTTTTTTTCTTCTTTTTCTTTTTTTGCTCTTTCTTAACGTTAATAAGAGAAAAAAAATTCAGCTTGTCATGTTACAGAGTAAAAACAAAACCTAAACTCTGTCCTGAAGATGTCGGAAAACAAAGTTACAGCTTTAACTCTGGTTGTTACTGGAGACTCCTTCCATAAATATTATATAAACGTCTCCTCAAAAGAAAACTTCACCATGACAACAATTAGACTTCAAAAAAAATAATAAATAAATAAACTAAAATAAATCTGTTTGTGTGTTCAAGTCTCTTTGTAAGCTGTTGCTATAGAAACGATAACGTATTAGAACGAGCGCATTAACATAAACCCGTGATTTGCCTTGTAGCCGGAACGCCTGTCAGATCTGCTGCTATAGAAAACTCATCAACACCCGCTGACCAATCAGATTGAAGAATGCAGAAGCGCTGTGGTGTAACAGTGAAGGAGAAAACGCGAACCTCGGCTGTCTGAGGGAAAATACAGCAGCAGGATGTTGGTGCAGAACTGCTGCAGGTTCTCTAACGAGTTCAGGTGCTGCTGGAGTTTCGCGTTGGGGAGTTTAATCTTCAGCAGCGGCGCGAGGTGACCAAACACATACGCATCCAGTGAGGAGGGGCTGCGGAGATGAACAACACACGCATCACACACACGACTGATCAAGTACACACACATTACAAATCAAAACACGTCAAACTTACGAGTCTCCGAAGAAGAACTTGTGTGAGCCGAGTCTCTGTGAGAGGAGAGTCATGCACTCCAGCGCATCCTGGTAAAGCTGAGGATTGGAGGGAAAAAATAAAACAAAAAAAACGGAGATGTTCAAAAGTCATCCTTAAGATACCCTTAAAACAAAATCGTTTCTTTTACACCAGCAAGATGTTCAGTGTTGGGTTTCGTAGATGTTCATTCATTAAAAGAAGAAACGAAATGATTAAATAGTGTGAATGAAGATATTTAGGATTGAAAAAACTAAATATATCAGTTCAAGTTTGAATCTTAAATCTGTTAAATTTCTGTTGCCTTTGTTGTGTTGTTGGAAAAATCCAATTTTTTAACTGGAAATCCAATTTTTTGTTTGTAAAAGTCGTATGTGAATGACATTCAAATTCCATTCAAATACCATGGGGGTACAAACTTTTGCACCAACTGTACTTGTACCACAAAGCAACTTATGTAATTTAAATGCATTAAAATTTGTTATACCTACATGTACTGTATATTATTATTACATATTTTATAATTTTACATTAGGCATACTACTCCAGCAATTATGGTAATTATGGTAATTATGTTCCACGTGAAAATAAACAAACATTACCGTTAGCTTAGCCTCGCAAAGCAGACGAAAGAAATTTTAAAGAAGGGATGCTGTGAACTTATTTCAGTCATAGCGATTATTTCTTGTGTCACGGCGTTTAAAAGGTCTTTTCCATTGGAGATTGGTTTATACACTGAAGAGCAGAGAGCCAATCAGATTGCAACCCATGATCCTGAAGCCTGTCGCCAGAAATGTGTACAAAATGTGCCAGACCCCCTGCGGCCCGGGAGTGAAGCACCTGAGGCTGAGATTTCGGTTTGCTTGGTGATAAGCACATGGACAATACCACAGACTGTGCTAATCAAAGCTAGCATCATCTTAGAAGGAGTGATCGGACAAGCAAAAGGTTTCAGCAGTAGATACTTCTGTGTATTGACCTTCATCAGGATGATCTTACAGACATATTCTTCAGGCAGACTGTGAGATTAACCTCAGGAGAGCAACCGTAATGGGACAAAAACTAAACTAGACTACACAAACTCAGGAAAAAAACAAAAAGACGTGGTACATTTATGCGACTTGTTTAAAGCTCCCTCTGTCTCCTAGCACGCATCATGTAGAGCTAGCTGCTCAGATCTCATCAGGGATCTCCTCTTCCTCTTCCTCCACCTCTTCCTTTTCTCACCTCTTCCTCCTCCTCCTCTTTCTCCTCTCACCTCCTCCTCTTCTCACCTCTTCCTCCTTTCACCTCTTCCTCCTCCTCTTTCTCCTTTCACTTCTTCCTTCTCCTCTTTCTCCTTTCATCTCTTTCTCCTCTTTCTCCTCCTTCTCCTTTCATCTCCTCCTCCTCCTCCTCCTCCTCTTTCTCCTTTCATCTCCTCCTCCTCTTCCTTTCTCCTTTCATCTCTTTCTTTCACCTCTTCTTCCTCTTTCTCCTCTCACCTCTTCTTCCTCTTTCTCCTTTCACCTCTTCCTCCTCCTCTTCCTCCTTTCACCTCTTCTTCCTCTTTCTCCTCTCACCTCTTCCTCCTCCTCTTCCTCCTTTCACCTCTTCCTTCTCTTTCTCCTCTCACCTTTTCTTCCTCTTCATCCTTTCACCTCTTCCTCATCTTTCTCCTCTCATCTCTTCCTCCTCCTCCTCTCACCTCCTCCTCCTTTCACCTCTTCCTCCTTTCTCCTTTCACCTTTCACCTCTTCCTCCTCCTCCTCTTCTTTCTC
This sequence comes from Pangasius krempfi, assembly GCA_037576825.1. Taxonomy (NCBI): domain Eukaryota; kingdom Metazoa; phylum Chordata; class Actinopteri; order Siluriformes; family Pangasiidae; genus Pangasius; species Pangasius krempfi. Next base: position 3,113,405 of record CM075002.1, read on the forward strand.
CTTTCACCTCTTTCTCCTTTCACCTCTTCCTCCTCCTCTTTCTCCTTTCACCTGTTCCTCCTCCTCTTTCTCCTTTCACCTCTTCCTCCCCTTCTTTCTCCTTTCACCTCTTCCTCCTCCTCTTCCTCCACTCACCTCTTTCTCCAGCTGCTCCTCAGGCTCCAGTATGGCATCTCCCCTGATCAGCCTCAGCCTCTCGATCTGCCTCGAGTGTATGCGGTTGGGCAGCAGGAAGTTCAGTGGGAACGGGGTGTGTTCAGCGTACCAGCGCCGCGTCACGTCTACGTAATTTTTAGCGTCGACCCACTGTGTGTAAATCTGAGGAGAGAATGAGAGAGAGAGGGAGGAAGAGAGGGAGGGAGGGAGATTACTCTCTCTCTATTACTCTGTCATTATCAGTGTTTCTTTTTGACTGTATTGTTGAATGTATGTACATTTGTTTCTATTTATTTATTCCGGGAGTTATTTTCTAATTTGTTCCCAAAGTCTGTATCCAAGCTTTGGCAACACAAAAGTTGCCACACACAGACACACACAGACACACACAGACACACACAGACACACACAGACACACACAGACAGATAGACACACACACACACAGACACGCACACAGACACACACAGACACAGACACACACACAGACACACACACAGACACACACACAGACACACACACAGACACACATATTTATAAATATTACATATTAACATTAATTAAATTGCCACACACCACTAAACCTCACACACCATAATGTAATCGTGCACGCTCTCGCCCTTAATATTCTGTTTTTTCACTTGTGTGTGTGTGTGTGTGTGTGTGTGTGTGTGTGTGTGTGTGTTACCTCCGGGACTTCGACGTCGTGATCAGGAGACTCTCCTCCATCATCGCTGGTTTTCCTCTTCCGCTTGTTGCGCACGCTCTGGATGAAGTTTTTGTGGAAGTCGCAGATGTACAGGTGTCTGACCTGAAATAACACAAAATCAAAATAAACACAGTGTGAGGTTAATAATTCATCACCTCAACATCCACACACTCTTAACACTGTGATTAAAACAGCCTGAGGATCAGGGAGTGTGTGTGTGTGTGTGTGTGTGTGTGTGTAAACTCTGTTCTGAAGACGGTGATAAAGTTACAGCTTTACCTCTGACTGTTACGAAGCACCGACACTGGAGACTCCTTCCATAAACGTTATATAAACGTCTCCTTACTTAAAGAAAACGTCACCACATCAACTACTTTCAGGACGAGTGCATTAATATAACCCTGGGATTTGTAGCTGCACTGCTGTCAGAGCCGCTCTCACAGAAACTCAGCAACACCTTCTGACCTTCTGACGGTGTTAGTTCACAGAAAAGAGTCAGAAATTATTCTGACACCAAAAACTGACAAACTTCATATAATCACATGCGCGCACACACACACACACACACACACACGCACGGACACACACACGCACGGACACACACACGCACGGACACACACACGCACGGACACACACGCACGGACACACACACACGCACGGACACACACGCACGGACACACACACACGCACGGACACACACACACGCACGGACACACACACACGCACGGACACACACACACACAGAGTACTGTTCCAGATTTATGCACTGTGTGATGCACAACATATCTATATTTGTATAGAGATTTGAGACTGAACTCTGTGTGACCTGTTAACTGAAGTGCACTGATTCTCTCTCTCTCTCTCACACACACACACACACACACACACACTCTCACACACAAACACAGGGACAGAGAGAGAGGTAGAGAGATATATATTATATACTGAGAGAAGGATAGAGAGACAGATACAAAGATAGAGAGACAAAGAGAGAGAGAGAGATACAGAGAGAGAGATACAGAGACAGAGAGAGACACAGAGAGAGAGAGAAGGACAGAGAGAGAGACAGAGAGAGACACAGAGAGAGAGAGAAGGACAGAGAGAGAGAGAGAGAGATACAGAGAGAGAGAGAGAGAGATACAGAGAGAGAGAGAGAGCTAGACAGAGAGAGGGATAGAGAGACTCACGCTCTTGTCGATGTCCAGTTTGAGTTTTTTCTGAGAGATGCTCTTCTGGATCCTCTTGCTGAAGGAGGCGTTACCGGCGGCCCGGCCGCAGCGCTCTCCTCCCTCCAGCAGACAGCAGCAGCTCTGCGGGAACAGCGGGGTCAGGCCCGGGCCCTCGGGGCTCTCCTCCTCCGTGCTGAACCCGTTCATCATCACACACACACACACCGGGGCTGAGACAGGAACCGACACCGGAACCGACACCAGCTTCCGGCTCCGAGTCACTCTGTGTCACTTACAGAGCTGCGCTAACACACACACACACACACACACACACACACGCGCACGCCTGAGGACCTGAAACTAAAGCAGTCAGTGAACCTCGAGCTCCTCGCACAGAGACGTGGAGGTTAAATGAACGCTGTCGGAGTCTAAAGCTCGAAAATGGCGCCGCGAGCTACAGGCGCTGTGGCTGTTTGTGTGTAGCTTAGCATAGCAACAGCAACAGCGGGGAAAACTCCTCACAAAAGTACCGAACTGCCAAAAACAAGCGCGTTTACTCCATAATATCCGACACACCGCTGTGCAACCCACTCTCCTCCAACCCCGGCGCTGTTAAATCAGTTTATTTTGTTAGGAAGAAATAAAAAAAAAAACAAATCCCAGAGTTTATTTAGTGAACATTAAACACGAAGCGACAGCCACCGAGAGCTCGTACAATGCCGCCGAGCACTTCCGGTAATCCCGCCGGAACTCCGCAACGTGCACTGCCATTGGTCGGTTTAGGCTAGAGGCGGGACTTGTTCAGGGTTTCTGTGTTTCGATTGGCTGTTGTACTTGTCATTTAGTCCGCTCCACTTCCTGGTTCTTTACTCGCTGCCCTTTGCTGTGTGTTTATGAAAAGGACCGGAGCTTCAGTCGAGGGAGCGAAACGTGCGCTGTGTGTTAAAATACAAACATTATTTATATTATATTAAATAATACAACATTCAGACCAAAGCACCGAGGCCTCGGAGTGTGTTAGAGTTATTACTGTCGCACACGGTGTGAAAATCCAGGACAGAAAAACTTCTGGTGCATTTTAGACAAACAAAGAAAGGCGACTGATGAGTCTGGGGTTTTTCAGCGAGTTTGAAGCGGAACTCGAACTGTTTCAGTTTTAATCCGCACTGAAAGCGCACAGAGCCAGTTCCTCACTTACACAAAGATTTACTCACAAATCCTGCAGGAGGGCGCGGGTCTGAGCAGAGTGACCACCAGGGGGCGATGGCGTAACACACACACACACACACACACACACACACACACACACACACACACACACACACAGCGAACAAAGTGGCCTACATCATCTATTTATTCATTTACTCAGTGTTTTAAAATAAAGTCTGACGTGTGTAAGTGATAAACACGGTGCGTGTGTTACTGTTCTCACCCTGAAGTTGATTATTTTCCTATAACAACATGACCCCAAGTGTTTTATTCCTCTTATACTCCAGCAATCTGACGTTTACAAATTTTATTGATTAAACAATGACACGTCATACATTTTATCCATTTATAGTTACATTTAATTTTGTGGAACGCCTCTGAAACAAGTTAGTTCCTGTTCTCATTTACCCTATAGCAGCCATGAACACTCGTTTCCTCACCAGCCTCTCTTTTCTCTCCCTCTTGATGTTAATGAGGAGTTAATTAACACTGAGGACTCCTTCCATAAATGGTAAAAAAAATCTTACAGAAAATGCATCAATAATTATTTAATCTGTTTATGTGGACAAGTTCCTGTGAATGAATTGTTACTATAGAAACGATAAGCGCATTAACATAAACCTGCGCTAAGGTCAGAGCTGCTGTTATAGAGAATTAATCAACACCTTCGGACCAATCAGAATCCAGTGCGAGATGAACGTACAACAAAACCCTTTATACCTAAATGGCTGTCCACGAGGCTTGTCCTTAATATGTTAGTAAAATAAAGACATGAATGACATCCGTATTGAAGACATTTTTGTGATCATGACGATTTATCATCGTTACTAAACGCACTGTTAGATCAGAATATTCTTTATCCAGCTGCATGCAGTAGCACACTTCTACCAGAGAGGTCACCATATCCCCAAAAGTTACTTACTGCTGCTTTAATTAGCTTAAAAAAAAGCACACAATTTAGATATCAGATTTTATACCTGACCATGAGAGACAGACATAAAACATTTATTTTATATTTTTAATTACAATGTTGTAATTATATTTCCATATTCAGTACTGAAATAAATTTACATTTTCTGTAAAAAAATACATCATTTCCTCTGGGATTCGCTACACATTACAATTTCAGCTTCTTCCCCCCATTGCTTTAAAAATCATCTCACCTTTTTGTAAAGGTTAAAAATAGAAATATACAAAATAGAATTTTTATCAAACTGTTAATTCAATAAATTCATCAAGTTCATCAAGTTCCCCTTCTCCCTGGCAGGAATACAGTTACAGAGCGAGTGCACTAACTACACCGGAATTCTAGCATTTAGGACGAAACCCAAATTTAAGTCCAGCAACTAAATTAAACAACCATTTGTATCCATATGATCAATTTAAACTTGATTCCATAATAGAATTTAAAATTTTATGCATCAGACAGATTTAAACAGAACAAAATCCAGCAAAGTGATTAATACAGAAGAAACAGTGTGTAATAAACTGTTAATAACAGACAGAAGAAAGAAAAAAAAAACAGAAATATGCAGGAAAGTGCAAATATGCATCTTCATAATGATTAGTGATGCCAGATCACTAACACACACACACACACACACACACACACACACACACACACACACACACACACAGTCAGGGTCCAGGAGTAGGGTGCGTAAGTAGTGAGCATGTCTGCACTCCTGGGGGATTTGTCTGATTTTGGAGTGCAGTGTGTGTCGCATGAGTAGTTTTAAATCAAATATTGTGATGATATCGTAAACTGTGATGTCATGTGATCTGTTATCATCACATGCAGGTTTAATAGAGTCACATTAACTACGTGTGATATACGGATCAAAATAACTCACTTTTTCACGCCTCACACACAGCCAGCGTTCCTCTAATGCAGCAAACAGAAAATCAAATCAAAATAATAGCCCTGTTTCAGGTCGTATCAGAATATCAGCTCATATCACAAATAATATTTACACTTCAGTCGTGTTATAATGATAATGTGTTGCATTTTTAATGTCTAATTCTTTATCCTATATTTTAAGCTGAACTCATCCTACAGCCTGCGTTCATCACCATCTTCAACTGTGAGTCAGTGAATCGACTCCTTGAACTCGGAGCTCAGATAATAATAAACAGAATATATGAGAATAAAAAGAGCTTCTGATTCATTTCTTCCTTTTCTTTACGGTGGTAAAAACAGATCCTGTACGACTCTGAGTGTAAACTGGAAAAGTGCTCTAATCGATAAAAGAATCGGAGGGTAAGGCCAGCGTTCACTCGCTCCGCTCCACAGCGAAAAGAACGGTTTAACATTCTCGCACATCAAGGCACTGAGCTCAGCTTCAAGTTTAACGGCTCGAGCGTTTACGCATCACAACGTCGGCTCAGAAACACATCTGGAAGGAGAAAAGTCAACATACAGAAGCTGACATTTTTGCAATTTTTGTGATTTTTTTTTTGTGATTTTCAGTTTGCATTTCCTCCAGCGAACAGCACCGAACACGCTGACGCTTTAGTTTCGTAAGATTTTTTGAAGATTAATGTGACATCATCATCACATCACATCCAGTCACAGTGTGAGATCTCACTCCAGATCAGGATCTCATAAACCTCCCGCGAGAAAACTCCCACATCAACAAATCCAGAATATAAAATCCCAATCCTGAAGATCCAGATGTTAAAACCGGATTCCTTTACAGAATCCATGTGCTCCAATCCGCATCCCAAAACCTGCTTCTGTCCGGAATCTGAAACTAATCCACATGTGCAGAAAAGTAGCCAGTAAACCTGCAGATGTTCCAGAGGTGAGGTTCTCACAGCGCAGGCAGGTTCTTGTTGAACTGCTCCAGAACAGTGATGTTGACGTTCTCGAATCTCCACTGCTGACTCGGAGACGTCGGATCACACGAGTTCATGAAAATCCGTTTATTAGCTGAGTCGCTGTCCACACAGCTGTTACTGACCGGGTGGAAGAGAGTGTAGTCCTGAACACACACATGTGCGCACACACACGCACACACACACACACACGCACACACACACACGCACACGAACACAAACAGGAAAAGGAATGAGAACTCTTCAATTCAATGTTATTTGTGGAGAGCTTTTAACAGTGAACACTATCACAAAGCAGCTTTACAGAAATAAATACATTCAGGACATTCATTTAATACTTATATTAATCAATAACTAATAGACTGTGTGTGTGTGTGTGTGTGTGTGTAGTGTGTGTTTGCGTGTGTTGTACCTTCCTGTATCTCCACAGCTGGTTGCCCTTCATGCCGTGACAGTCGTACAGTGTGACGGGGCTGCTGTGTGAAACGGCGTCTAAACACACTTTCTTAGTGTGTAGAGGATCTCCAACCCTGATGTCCTCCCTCCACCCGAATGTAAAAACCTACACACATACACACCAATGCACACACACGCGCACGCACACACACACACACACACATGCACCTTATCGTGAGAGTGTAATAATTATTAGCTGTGATGTGATATATAGCGATATTTAACACACACTCATCGCATCATGGACGCTTTATAATACTGTCTCGTCATATTGTCATATTGGGACAGAGCAGAAGTGGGCAGTGGGCTGTGACGGCAGCGCTGTTCATCATGAGTGTGTGAGAAACATGACGGACAGGAAGTGGAGAGGATGTGGACAGGAAGTGAAATTGTCACCTGTGCGTGATTCCACAGCGCCTCCCCTCGACCTTTTACACACGGCTCCAGTCCGAGAGGCGAACCGGACGACAAGTGTTTACTCTCCATACACAGCCCACTGCCCACGTTACGCAGCTGTAACACACACACACACACACACACACACACACACACCTCTCATAGAGCAGCAGCTCAGCAAGTTAAACCTGTTTAGTGAGTGTGTTTAGTGAGTATGCCCTGTGTGTGTGTGTGTGTGTGTGTGTAAGGTGTACCTCCACCCAGGAAGCAGCTGGAGGCTCCATAGAGGGGTAATAGTGCTGTGTGTGTGTGTGTGTGAGAGAGAGAGAGAGAGAGAGAGAGAGAGAGAGAGAGAGAAAGTGTGTGTGTGTGTGTGTGGTGTACCTCCCCCCAGGCAGCAGCAGGGGGCTCCACAGCGGGGTAATAGTGCTGTAAGTCCCAGGCCACCTCAGTCATGAACCAATGGAAGCTCTTACAGCCGAGTCGGAGGCGGAGCTCCCTCTGCGCACTCACGTCTCCCACAGACAGGGGGCGATAGTCCGGCCGTCGCTGATAAATAAACTCCGCATACTCATCCATCCACACCTCCGCCACTCGCTTCAGGTTCTACACACACAAGGGAAGGAGAGAGAGAGGGGGAGAGAGAGAGAGAGAGAGAGAGAGAGAGAGATGGGGAGAGAGGGGGGGGAGAGAGAGGGAGAGAGAGAGAGAGGGAGAGGGAGAGGGAGATTTGACTCAGAGTGAAAGGTCACTACAGGTCATTCTCAGCTGTGTGACAGCGAGCAGTCTTACTCCATCCTCGGCTTTAAGCCTCTTCAAGGGTGTTTACCGTATTTATTAGATTATCAGCTCAACTGGGTTGAAGAAGCTCCTGTGTCCATTCACTACCTCTACCATGAGGTTACTGTCTGTAAGCACACACCTATTAGATTTATATTTGAAGTTATATTAGCACTATTATACATTATACAGTGAGAGACAGACTACCGTAAATACTGGAATAGCGTGCCTACCGTAAATACACTAACATATGGCCATTAGGTGTGTGTAAATGTTATGCAATATTTGGACGCTAACGGCGATTCCCGATGTCCCAAGTCTAATGGCCAGAGAGCAATGAGGTGATTAATATAGAAACCTGTGTGTGTGTATGTGTGTGTGTGTGTGTGTGTGTGTCACTTTTCTGTAAAAGTCTCAGCACCTGCTAGTGAACAGTAATGTGTCTCATAGTCCAGTAATTACGGTAGTCTGTTTTGTACACAGGATCAGTGCTCACTCGGAGCGAAAGCACCGGAAGCTTCGCCCACTAAAGGCTCCTGTTATTCCAGCAGACTCAACACAATGGAGCTCATTAACACCAAATTAATTAATATTCCACACACTCACACACACTAACACACACACACACACACACACAGTCTCAGGGAGAGAGTATTGATAAAGAGATAGCAATAAAAAGTGAGCAAATTTAATGTAAGCACAGAACTGTTAACACTCCCTCTGTGAGGTGAGACAGCAGGAGAAGAGAGACAGCAGTGGGAGTGAGACATGAACATCTGAGAGCAGATGGTGTTTGTAAAGTGAGAGGAGGAGTGAGACACAAACTGTCTGCTGACCCACACACACAGACACACACACAGACACACACATGTCCTGAATAGAGTGTATACACTTACCCTAGCTAAGCTCACTCCTACAGGCACTTTGTAGGGAACGTACTTCCTGTAAATATGACCGACCCGAGAGCAGGGAATGTCCTCCATACGACCTCCACACATCCATACCTACACACACACACACACACACACGATTTACACAGTGAAGTGGTGTTTGTTATAAAAGTGTGTGTGTGTGTGTGTGTGCATGTTTGTGTATATGTGGGCGTATGTGTGTGTGTGCGCGCAGAGGGAGTTAAACAGCAGCTCTGAGAAACTCAGAGGAAGAACAGGATAAAAAAACAAATCACAACTGACAGGAAACCAGCACAGGAAGGAGAGTATGAAAAAACTGTACACTGTTAGCATTAGCATTAGCGTTAGCATTAGCATTAGCATACCTTAAAGGAAATCTCGTACTGTTCTCCTCCCCAGATCTCCAGTCCTGTGTCATATCCTCCCAATTCCCAAAACCACTTCCTGTCTACAGCAAACAGACCACCGGCCATCACTGGAGACCTAAAACAAACACACACAGAGACACAGAGACACAGAGAGACACACAGAGACACAGAGACACACACAGAGACACAAAGAGACACAGAGACACAAAGAGACACAGAGACACACACAGAGACACAAAGAGACACAGAGACACACACAGAGACACACAGAGACACACACAGAGACACACAGAGACACAAAGAGACACAGAGACACACACAGACACACAGACACACAGACACACACACAGAGACACACATAGAGACACACAGAGACACACATAGAGACACACAGAGACACACACAGAGACACACACAGAGACACACACAGAGACACAGACACACACAGAGACACAGAGACACAGACACACACAGAGACACAGAGACACACAGAGACACACACAGAGACACAAAGAGACACACAAATAATTAATTAAACTGAATAATATATCGATAAAAGCTCAGGAGAGTTATGATGTGTCTCACAGAGAATACGCCCTACTCCCTACCCTGTAGTGCGCCACTGAGGCAGGACCGTATCCCTGCTGCAGTGCATTGTGGGAATTGGTGATTTCAGACATGCGGAGAGTGCTTCAGTGTTTATCACTCGTGTGCTGCTGATCAATTAGATGATATTATTGTGATATATTACGTGGTAACGCACCACCGTGTGACACGCCTCTGTTCAGGAGTTACACCCTGACTAAAGCACTGGGTGGGGAGCACTGTAAAGTGTGCTCGGCGCTATGGTAACCACAGGGGAGACAGACGCCATGGCAACAGAGAAGCTTGAACACTGAACACTAGAACGGACCGGGAGACCACGCCCACCTGAAAGAACACGCCGGAAATTACAGCGTGCTTTCTGAACTGTGTGTAGAAGTCTGAGTAGGGCTCAAGTGATGTAATGAGATATCTGTCCCGTCTGTCCACCCGTCTGTCCACCCGTCTGTCCACCCGTCTGTCCACCCGTCTGTCCACCTGTCTGTCCACCCGTCTGTCTGATGGGCTGAAACAATCATCTGGTATTAAAGTTCCACAGAATAATCAGTTTGTGGAGTTCACAGCGATAAAGCAGTGATCATGTGACTTTTACAGGAAACCTGTAATGATGCATCAGTATTTTAAAGAAGAACCAACACACTGGAGGAAGTGTGTGTGTGTGTGTGTGTGTGTGTGTGTGTGTGTGTGTGTGTGGGAGAGAGAGCATGTGTTTTCCTGGAATAATGCCCAGTTTAAATGTCATGATCAGACATTTCTTTTATTTTCTTTAAGCTCTGAGAGCTCCTTTTGTTATCCTGCGGTGCGGTCGGATTCTTACTCGAACGGTTCGCTCAGGTCGCTGTTCTGCAGCTCGGGGGGAATGGGGATGCGTTTGTAGAACATCTCCCAGTCGAACGCTCCGCGCATGGCGTCTCCTGCCTGAGTCTCGTAGCCGAAGTTATTGTGATCGATCACGTCAATCATCGGGCACACGATCGTCTTGCGGTTCTGTGCAATGCGATCTGAAAACAGCACACAGCAGGACCGGGTCATTTACACCTCAGCAGTTACACACACACACGCACGCACACACTCAGCCACGCACACGCACGCACACACTCACCCACACACGCACACACTCAGCCACGCACACGCACGCACACACTCACCCACACACGCACACACTCACCCGCACACACGCACGCACACACTCACCCGCACACACGCACGCAGACACTCACCCGCACACACGCACGCACACAGTCACCCACACACACGCACGCACAGTCACCCACACACACGCACGCACACACTCACCCACACACGCACACACTCAGCCACACACACACACGCACACACTCACCCGCACACACGCACGC
>CM075002.1:3138020-3152410 GCA_037576825.1 Pangasius krempfi
ATCTGATCAGGGGTCAGAGGGATCTGATCAGGGGTCAGAGGGATCTGATCAGGGGTCAGAGGGATCTGATCAGGGGTTAGACGGATCTGGGGTTAGAGGGATCTGATCAGGGGTCAGAGGGATCTGATCAGGGGTTAGAGGGATCTGATCAGGGGTTAGAGGGATCTGATCAGGGGTCAGAGGGAGAGGAATGGTGGATTACTGTTCCCCAAGACCAAATGCTCTGCTTGGTGAAGAACAGAGCCCTCTGTGGGTCCTCAGGACCTCCACCCCACTGAGAGGCTCCTGCTTGAAACGTTACACTACACACTGGTGAAGTCTTACTGTACTTTCTGAATAAACTCACAGAACAGAGTTCAACATAAACACACTTGCATTCTGGGCCACAAATTTCTATAAAATTGACCACCTTGTTTTCTGGAAACCTTCATAAACATTTTTAGTTGAATTGTTCTTCACGTAATCACAAAAAAGAAACAGACAAATAAAGGAAGGAACAAACAAAAGAAACAAAGGAAGGAAAAATAAACAGCAAAGAAAAAAGTAAACGAGCAAAAAGCAGGAAAGAATCCTCACTCTCTGTCGCTCATCAGTTTTAAATGTGAAGCGTAGAATAAACACAACCCTCTGCCATTAACTGTATTATATTTACAGTATATACACATAAGTGCTTGCACTACAGTGTGATATTACATTTTATGTTGTTTTTAAGAAAATGGGAGGTTATCAGCAGATACCACGATACTGGGTTGGCCGGTTATTACACATTCCTGGATGATACAGCGTATTTTATTGCCGTGAGACGTGAGAAACCCCGTCATTATGACGGGTATGAATAAACATCTGAATCATTCACTCTGACATTATAATCGGCATAAAGCTGCGGGTAAAGAAGCTCCTTTTGTTTTACAGTGTAATTATCAGCTGCACGCTTAAGCTTGTGTTCACAGTAACCATGGCAACAAGGAAAAGCTTTCAAAGTAAAGCAGGATGACGGAAATTTTCTGCTAAAGCTCGACCACATGACACGAAGTTACACTTCTATAATGAATAGCGGATTACAGTCAGAGTTTAGCTGGGAAATGTTTAGGAGGTGAACAAGCTGGAGAACGGTTCCTTTAGAAGAACAGAGCTCCACAGCGAGGGTTAGAGCTTTTACAACTCACACACAAAAGCTACGACGTCTAAACACGTTCCTGCCGTGTTCAAGAGCAGGAACTGAAAAGGTTCCAGGAATTAAATTCAGTCCTGGTTCCTCTGGTGGAAACAAACCTAAAGTGACTTCCTAAAAGCCAAAACCCATTCATCCATCCATCCATCCATCCATCCATCCAACCACCCATCCATCCATCCATCCATCCATCCACCCACCCATTCATCCAATAATCCACTCACTCACCCACCCACCCACCCACCCATCCATCCATCCACCCACCCACCCACCCACCCATCCATCCAATAATCCACTCACTCACCCACCCATCCATCCATCCACCCACCCACTCGTCCATTCATCCAATTTCATCCATCCACCCACTCATCCATCCATCTGCTTAAATTTAATGGTGTAAACGTGTGATCGCCAGATGATTCAGTAAATCAAGTCAGCTTTATTTCTATAGTTTATTTAAAGACAGCAACGTCAACCAAAGTGCTGTGCAGTAAAATCAACTCTGTATAAGATTAAGACATAATAAAATAAAACTTAACCAACACAATTAAGCAGGAATTACACAGGAAGCTGTATCACTGTATCTGTCATTTCCCCAACAGCAGAGCATCTACTCACTCACGCACTCACTCACTCACTCTAACTCTCTCTCCGTGTGTGTGAACAGTGTGATTAAGCAGCTGTTCTGGACAGACAGATAACACACTCTCTCTCCATTTCTCTCTTTCTGACCATCATTATCATGTGATCATGATATCGTCTAAAGACCTAGTGATCCAATCTCAGAATGTATTTTTGATAGACTTCAAAGCACTTTTGTAAGTTGCTCTGGATAAGGGCGTCTGCCAAATGCCATAAAGGTAAATGTACTTATCGGCATTTGTACTTGGGCTTATCTCAGTCTTGTGCACTGGTCATGTTAAATATGGTCTCGGTTTCAACTGAGAGATTTCTAAAAAAAAAATAAAAATAAAAAAATAAATAAAAATAAAATAAAATAATAATAATAATAAATGGCTGTGCTGTCTTTGTTTTCACATACATACACAAAATTTGACAAGAAGTAATTCCTTGTTCTACAAAACAGCCCGGTTCCTGCACAATCAAGCTAGTTGACATAAAGGCTTGGCCTTGAAAAGAATTTAATGATTTTTAGTCTTGCTTTCATTTGGACTCGATCTTCACTTCAGCCCCTGTAAGATTCAGTCTTGACTCGATCTCAGCTAATCCTGGTCTCAAACTTGAAAACGAGCCCTGTCTTATAAAGTATACAGCAACCTGAATGCCCATATGGCTTCTTAGACATATAATGAACTACACAGAGTGTCAAAGCTATGACATTATACCTAATGTAGTATGAAATAAGGAGCTCTATTCCCATTCAGATCCCCTTTAGACACACAGAGTGCTGACTACAGGCCACTGGTCATATGTAATGCAGTTACAGGGAGTAACTCAGCGATCTGAAGCTCACATGGCTGCGTTTTGGACAGAAATTTCCTACACAGGGAACTTAAAGAACGAGTGCGGACTGATTTAGGATTTAAGATTTAAATAGCTTGTGATGGTGTCTTTCTTGATATAGATCAGGTCACTTCCTGCTCACAACCAAAATCCACAACAAAATGATTTTTTTTTCCTAAGACGCCGGAAATGCAGAACAATCCAGGCAACGGATATTTGTTTTAATCTGGAAAGTATTCTCACCAGCACAGTTAAACAATCCACATCGACCGAAGGTAAGCCATAGTCGCCTTTCCAACAGTACAACTCCATGGGAGCAGCCATTTTGGAATGACGCGCAACCTTTCACCCGGAAGCACTCTGATGCCGCTATATGGATTTTTTCCTTTTCTTTTTCTTTTTTCTTTTTCTTTTTTAAATATAACGATTTAAGACAAAATCCAAGAAAACATTTCGGAAACATACGAGAAATATACACTTTTTTTTATATGATACTCATCAACAAAAATTTAAAAAGTAATAATAATAATAAATTGAGCTATAATGTCTAAAATAGAATAAGGTCTAAAACGGATTCTATTCTGGTCATATTATTAATTATTTTATAATTAATTATTTAAAAAATTAAAATTAATTACATACTGGTATGATAATAAATCATGTTTAATTAGTAAAAAATTATTAAAATCAATACATTATTAAAACATCTGTCTCCTTCTCCTCATCTATAAAAAAAAATTTTTATTTTTCTTTTAATATTTTATTAATTTATTAACTTATTTAAATAAAACACAATTATCGACCCAATTATTACATCATATACATTTAGACAACATTATAAACAACATAAACAAATCGACCCCATGAACAGGTTACAAATACAGAGTGGTGTACTAAAATAAAGAAATAAACAAAACATAAATAGATCAGTTTTAAAAAAAATCCTTTTTTCCCCTTATGTTTCAGGCATAACGTCACCATAACAGTCACGTCACTTCCGGCGCGAATAAAAGCCATTTTTACGCCAATAATACTAAAATGTACTGTTTCATTCAGACTATTGTCCACATGTTCATGCTGTCATTCCTCATCTACAGTTAAGCTGAATGTTGAGTTAAGTATTTACTTTAAACAAATTAAAAGCATTAAATGAAACATTGTAGAAAAGAAACATGTTGGAATGATTGGAATGATGTGATTTCAGGTGGTATTATCCTTTCTCTTTATTTCATTCATCCCTCATACTCAATCCCTCTTAGTGGTCTGTGTTAGTACTGTACCTGTAACCCCACTAGAGGGAGCACTTCATTCACAAACGTGTCAATGAGAGACCCTTCAGCTTTAGCTGTACAGTATATCTAAATATCCTGCTATATGTGTCTAAATATCCTGCTGTATGTGTCTAAATATCCTGCTGTGTACACTCACCGTCCACTTTATTAGGAACACCTGTACATTCATGCAGTTATCTAATCAGCTGATCATGTGGCAGCAGCGTAGTGCAAACAGTCATGGAGTAATCAAACAGCAAACAGTAATGTTCACATCAAACATCAGAATGGGAAAAAGTGTGATCTCTGTGACTTTAACCGTGACCTGGTTGTTGGTATCAGATGGGCTGGTTTGAGTATTTCAGAAACTGCTGATCTCCTGGAAATTTCACACACAACAGTCTCTAGAGTTTATACAGAAAAGTGGCTCTTAACCTGTATCTGCATGATGGTTCGCACTGCGCTGCTGCCACATGATCGGCTGATTAGATAACTGCATGAACGTGCAGGTGTACAGGTGTTCCTAATAAAGTGGATGGTGAGTGTATGCCTAAATATTCTGCTCTATATGTCTAAATATCTTTTAGGATTTAAACATGTGGATCCATACTAGCCATTTGTTCATGTCCTTCGGGTTTTTTTTTTTCTTGTTTTTGGGTTTTCTTTTCCATCCAGGATCAGGTGGATCCTGATGGCAAATGAGTAATGGCCGAGCGATGCCGCTCACTTAACACTTCACCTGCCCGACATATTCATCCTGCTCGAAAATCAAAAACAGCCAGCCTCGCACAGACGACATGTTTACAGCTTTGGATTTTTGGCCCAAAGCCAAAAAACTGCAGTGACATTTCTTTGGTCTGCATTACAGATATTGCTAAAAACTTTGAACGTGCTACTTACTTTTGGACCACATTGGCCCAGGACACAGTTGCCATTCCCATAACTTCAGACCCAGCTGGTAGAAAAGGGCTCGCAGGGCTAAGCTCTCCCTCTCATTAGAGGAAATACTCAATAATAAAACTTAGTTTTGGCATCCACATCACCTTATTAACTGTTTGAGTGTATTTTCTTTTACTTTTAACTGCAAGAAAAACATCACTACCAATGCCCATGAATAGAAATACATGAAATGGGGCTGATTTCTTTCTAGCCAAGACTGTAGATTCACAGCGACGGCTGTGTCAGGTGATTACGCAGCGTGAAACACGCCCTAGATGTGGTGTGCATTGGGTCTAATTTATGCCTGCATCGCCGACACATCCAGAACACATCATCAGCAGTGACTGAGAGATGTGAAATACAGTCGTGCTAACACACATGAACGAGGTGGACTACTACTACTACTACTACTACTACCTTCTCCATCAGTTATTGCTCAAAATGCCTTTGGAAATGAAACTAGAAGTAAATATGCTAAGCACAGAGTGTCCAGTCAACATACAAATTAAACAGAGAGACAAACAGAACCATACGTTTTGAGTGATTTGAAGGAAAGAGCTGGATAATGGTGAGCACAGCTTGTCATCTTAGCGTGCTTCCTATTCGGGAAAAGAGAGAGTCTGATGTCAGACACGGCAATCACGAATGGCGCGGCATTATTTGTCTTTCAGCGAGGGTGTATGTGTAATTGTTTTATGACTATGACGAGACCATGTGCTATAACATTCAACCATAATGGTCTTATAATAGTAACGCACTGAGAGGTAGGTAGACTTTACTCACCCTCCAATTCAAATAACTGTTTACCCTTACTTACCCTTACTTAAACATAATGGTCTACATATTTGTCTCAGATTTCTATCAGTGGAGTGCTTTCAGGATTTGAAAAGAAGCGTAACTTTTCAGAAAAGCACAAAGTGAGGTATCTGATCAGCAGAACAGAGATCTGGAACTAGTCCACCTGGACAATCAGACACCCGAGTGGTGACGTTGTTTTGGTTAGATTGTGTACACAGATTCCATGTTGCATTGCAATGTAATGCAGCAGAGCGAGCGTTTCAGCAGAGCGAGCGTTTCAGCAGAGCGAGCGGAGTCTGCTGGCGAAAGGAGCCAGGCATGTCGATTGGAATTCGCCTGACGGGCAGCAGAGGGCTGTAATAATTACAAACTTCTCCTTTTTACAGCTCGTCCCATTTTAGAGTCCCTACAAATAAAGCAGTAGCACCGATTTCCAATAGTGGTGGAAAATTCTGTCTCTTCTCAGTGAGTCAAGTCAGATCACTTGACTCGGCTCACTGAAACCACTAACCAGCACCCTGACCACTCGTTTGTCTAATCTTTTCTAACATTTGTGATATTTTGACCTGTGATTATTCTTTTTTTTTGGTCTAACTATGGCTGCAATTGTTTCATGAAATCTTACTCTACCTTCTAATTAACAAAATAGCATTATTTTGCAAGGCATTTGCGACAAAATGTACATACAATAAACATCCCGGCATTAGTGCTATTGCGCTGCTGTGTTTGTGTTTCATTAAGAAGTTTTTTTTTCCAGTTTCATGCTTGTCTACATACAGTACATCTTCATCTTCACTACCTTTTTTTTTTTTAACATAAGCTATACTAGTAGAATGAATGATTTTATACTCGGTGTAGTATGCTTATATATATGATCTAAGGAGTTGATTTTGGAAGCTGGATGTAGTAGACTATGCAGGGGTAAAACACACTTATTTATGGAGATGGAAAAAAGCTTGTTGTTGGACTTTTAGTGCATAAGACATAGTACCACATCATTTCATAATCTACAGAGTGCATAAATATAGGGTGTAGAAGAAGCCTTTATTTGTCACATATACATTGCAGCATGGTGAAATTCTTTTCTTTGCATATCCCCGCTTGTTAGGAACTCGGGGTCAGAGCACAGGGTCAGGCCTGATATGTCATCCCTGGAGGAAGGGAGGGTTAAGAGCCTTGCTCAAGGGCCCAACAGTAGCAGCCAGGCGGTGCTGGTGCTTGAAGCTCTGAGCTGCTGATCAGAAGGTCAGAGCTTTAACCATTGAGCCACAACTCTTGTATCTATATCGTCTCTTTAAATCCAATAAGAGGTCAGATTCAGCTACAGTGATGTAGCCAATATATATATTCACACTTATTATAAGAAGTGAAATGTCTCATCATAAGGGACGTAGTAGTTCAGTGCTTAAGATGTTGGCCTACTGATCGGAAGGTCATGTATTAATGTAAGTCTATAGTTTTAACATTAATGTTGTTAATGTAAATGTCTCAGTATTGGACATATAATGCGCTGCATATCATACAGCACCCTGTAATTTCATGTCTTAGTGGTAGTGAACTTGTGTAGGCATCATGGTGAGAATATTCAGACAGGTTAAGCTGTATGCAGTAATTATGTGTGATAAATACAACCTTCTTTAAGTTATACCTGAAGTAAAAATGTCTCAGTATTGGACATATAATGCACTGCATATCATACAACACCCTTTAATTTCATGTCTTAGTGGTAGTGAACTTGTAGAGGCATCATGGTGGGAATGTCGAGACCGTTTAAATTGGATGCAGTAATTATGTGTGATATATACAATCTTCTTTAACTTATACATGGTGTACAATGTCTCAGTATTGGACGTATAGCACACTGCATAGGGTGCACTAGCTTTTCTTCAGTACCCCATTCCTCAAAAACTTCCAAAGTGTCAAAATAAATAATTTTCAGTTTTAAAAAGTTTCTCTTTCTCTTTGTGGTGTCCCATATATACATATGGTGCGTATATATAAGTTTTGAGTCATGTCAGGAAAGCACCCTTTGTTCAGAACATTTTTTCTTTCTCTCTCTCTCTCTCTCCTCCTCCTTGTTTCTTTCCTGCAGCTGCTGTACACTCGCTCCTCTGCCGTAGTCCACGAGGTGTTCACGCGCCGCTGCTGAGCGCCGATTGGCTGGACGCGACACAAACAACGCGTCTCAGCCAATCGGAGAGCTGTGCACGTGCTAGCCACACGCGGAGCACAGAGCTCGTTCATGAACAAGTGGGAGCCGCGGTGGTAAACAAGCCGCGCTGCGTGTGTGGGTGTGTGCGTGTGAATCAGAGGCTGATGGTGTATCGGTATAAAAGGCAACGCAGCCTAGCTCTCAACAAAGCCTTTGCTGAAGTTAGCATGTGCTGTAGGCACGTCAGGATAGTGACTTTAGGGAAAACAGTACACGGTGCTGGGGTGTAAGTACACAGTTGTGTGTAGGGTTTAGTGTTCACGCGAAGGGTTTGTGTAGCAACCTTTTGTGCGAGTTTTAACACAACACAACGCCACGCAAAGATGGTAGCGATGACCAAAAGAGTGAAGATCTTCCAGATCGTGTTCAACGATCCGTCCAAGGCTTTTTACTGCAGCGGGGATAAAGTGGCCGGAAAGATTGTGGTGGAGGTGAACGACATCACCCGGGTCTCGGCCATGAGAGTGCTCGGTATCGGCTGCGCTAAAGTGGATTACGCCAAGGGCAAGCAGAGATGTCGGCAAGAAATCGACTACCTGAAGTATGAAGAAGTGGTTCATCTGGACGACCATCCTGCAGGTAAGACGATAACAAAACAACATCGACCACAACAACATCATCAACAACAACAGTAACGCATCCTTCCGTTCTCAGTAATAACCTCTAGGAAAGCACTAGTGTGCGAGAGCTCGTGCGTCGCCATGGCTACCAATGCCAACGCGCACACTTCCATACTAACCAGTACGTGTGTGTTTGAGCTTGAGCCGCGTTCTGGAACGCATACTAGCGTACTAGCGTCCGAAGTAGTGTGAAAGGCGCGTTCTAATAGATTGCTATGGTGGAAAAAATAGTATACTAGCAATTAGCTAAATTGTTAGCAAAACTTGTATATTTTTTAAAATTTTAAGTAATCTTTTAGCTAGGTATGTGGTTGAAATGTTTATTTGGAGCACAAAATACATTTTTTCCAGAAGTTTCGTTGAAAATTGTTAGTTAGCTTATTAGCTAGAGTAAGTGAGAATGGGAGCTAACAGGTTACACACCTCCTACGTAAATCTCCTAACTGGTTACACACCTGCTACATAAATCAATTAACTGGTTACATTCCTCCTACATAATAATCTCATAAACAAATCTCCTACAATAATTAGGAGTGTTCTGCAGTCATTAACAAAAGTGTCCACCATCTTCTCCACAGATACTGATGGCTCAGTCATCCTCAGGCCTGGAAACAAATACGAATACACCTTTGGCTTTGAGCTTCCACAGCAAGGGTGAGCATCATCATTCACACACTGCTCTGACTTCGGTTCCCATGCACGGTTATGCTGCAGATATGTTTGATATGACACAAAGGACGTGATGTACTAACTTCCTGTTTCCCATCCACAGGCAGCTCGTGTCTTCATACGACGGAAAGTTCGGTAGCGTGCAGTACTACGTCAAAGCCTTGATGGAGAGAGCGTCTCAGCCCGCACTCGAGTGCAAGAAAACCTTCGATGTGGAAGAGCCGCTGGACGTGAACACGCCAGACTTGCTGGTGAGAAACACTTTTTTCTAAATTGTAATAATAAATACTAAGTTAGTGATCTCATACCTATCATGTAGCTTGAAATGCCTAGCTGACTGGTGTCTAACTCTCGTCTCTGGATGTTTTCAGTCTCCTGCTGGCGGCATGAAGGAGAAGAAGGTCACCTGCATGTTCATCCCTGATGGCCAGGTGTCCCTGAATGCCAAGATCGAAAGGCAAGGCTTCTGCGAAGGAGAAGAAATCTTAATCGATGCCAAGTTTGAGAACACCTGCTCACGCATCGTGGTGCCCAAAGCCGCCATCGTTGCCAAACAGACGTACCAGGCCAACGGGCACACCAAAGTGTTCAGGCAGAAGCTTTCCTCAGTTCGTGGGAATCACATCATCTCAGGGATGTGTGACGCGTGGCTTGGGAAGACCATCCGCGTGCCCAGGATCAAACCTTCCATTCTGGGTTGCAGGATCATTCGCGTGGAGTACGCCCTCATGGTAAGTGTTAGCATTTGATGTGATCTTGCAGCAAAGTAACCACTTCAGTGGAAATGATTGCGTCACCTGCGACTCAGCATGCTAACTAATCATCATTTCTTGTGTCTTCAGATCTACATGCACATTCCAGGCAGTGAGAAGCTGGTCCTGGAGCTGCCCCTGGTCATCGGTACGGTGCCGTACAGTGGCCTTAGCAGCCGCAGCAACAGCATGAGCAGTCAGGAGAGCACGGCCTCCACCAGCTGGGTGTCCCTGCGCATGCCGTCCTCGTGTCCACCCAGCTACTGCGATGTAACGCGCGATACCCGCCTTGACCAGCCGCTCACACCACTGCTGGACGACTACGACGGCGGGGACAGTCCCATCTTCATGAACAGTCCACAGTTCACCTTCCCTCCACTTCCACCCTACTCAGAGGTGAGTCTCGACCTGCTACCTGAGAGCGCTAGCATTGCAGCTGTATTACAGTATTTTCCAAAAACCAACAGTTCTAACACAAGTTCATCACATTCACAGGTGGAGGAAGAGTGCAACGGCAACGCCCACATGTTCCAGTGTATTGAGCAGCTTCCAGAACCGATACCTGTCCTAAGCAAGTCAGTCCTCCCCTCTTACCATTCAGGACCCGTTGAAGCTTTCTCGAAGCTGAGGACGAGTTAAAAGCCAGGCAGAGGGGCGCGAGACAGACGCAGAGGGTCCAGCGTCCCGGGTTTTCCATGTCTGTGCTGTCACGACGCTCGTGCGAAGCTTTCCGAGCGCGCGTTGTGGTCTTTCAGGGACTGAACGAGCGCACGTTATGGTGTGCATCGTTTGACTGTTACAAGCCGCCCATCTTTAGCTTGAGATTCCTGCTGAACCGAAGCTTATAGTTACTTTATGACACATTCCCTTAAAAAAATACAAAAAGGGCACAAAGCAACTTCTGAGCTTTTAGTTCCTCAACTGTTCTGAATCATTCTATAGAAATCCTATGTTGTAGGAGACTTCATTTGAGGAACTCTTTGATTTTATATGGATCAGTGTTTAACGAAGCTGTTTCTTCTGTAATGATGCACTTTCATATGGATGCAGTTTGCTTCCTGACTGCCTGAAGAAACTACTCCTGTATTGCCTTTTTCATTATTATTATTATTATTATTATTATTATTATTTTGTCTTCCACTTTTCTGTTTCTTCCTCCTGTGTGATTTGTACATCACAAAAGCTCCACTGATGCACCGTGTGTTTGAATGTGGGCTTTCCTACTTTAGCGGGCCAAGCGACACCCTGACGCTAAAAGTGCCAAAGTCAGGGTGCTAATGTTATATAGCTAGATCAGGAAATGCACTGTGTTCTTGAACGTTATCAATAATGTCTTTATTTTCCCAATGATTGCCTTTCGTATTGAATCGGATGAGATTGTATGATGTATTGCTTATTTTGTTATTTTGTATTAAAAATTATGTTTTTGTATTCGAACCCTGTGGGTTGGTTTTCAATAAAAGACAAAAAATCTTACACCTTTTATTTCGCCATGTTCTTTATTTAAAATTCTAGATTATAACGAGAATATAATCCATATCAGTAGACTGATCACATACGATTACATGAAGGTGTATAGATGAATGTGGAGGAAATATTAACAAGCCAGAGGGGGAAAGGGCAGAGGGGGTATGTTTACTCATTCCAATTTATATTTGTAGAATTTTTTTAAAGTATTAAAACCTTTTTTTTTTTTTTTCCCTTGAGTTTGCAGTATTAAAACCCAAAATGGCAATTCAATGATTTTGCATTAATTTTTCTTCTTGCGTGTCTAGCTAGTTAGCATGCTTAGTACAATTGAATAATATATTTTTTTTAAATTACACCATTTGGCTACATTCGAATATTTATTTATTTATTTTTTTACCCAATCACTTCCTTGGTAGCTATTTCTCAAGAAAACTGAGTGTCTCGAAGAAAGTAGCTTTAGCTACAGGGACCTAAATTCTGCTGCAAGTGCATACTCGTGGATGTAAGCAGTGGCAGCGCTGGATGTAAACCTAACATCCTGTTTACTTCAGCTCGACTCGCAAGCCAGACTTCTAGCTTTCACTGGTGCGTCCGTTACTTTTCAATCCAGGACTCGAAGTCAGATTTCATCACTAATAAAAACTCAGAAGTGTTAAGAGGCACCGGTATACAGTAGGGATGTAACCCAATGGGAATAAATTCTTCGGAACGAACAGATAACGTGTCCTCTACAGGTACAAATACAGATACGACACTTTGCCAGCACGGATCACAGGGCATCTGGTTGAGACGAGAGGTGTACATCAGATCCGTGTGTCAGGACGCAACAAAAATGTTGTTTGAGTTTGAGGTTTTTACTTTTATGCGGCTCTGCGTGATTTATTTACAGCATCTTTAGTACGCAACTGCCTGGTTAGGGTCTCTGTGCTTAAAATTATGCTACTAGTTTGTTTAAAGTTTGGGAAAATGAATTAACTCAATGTGTTAGAAAAATTCACAAGTGGGTACAAACAAAAACAAAAATACTACCTGATCAAGCAGGATTTAAAAAGGTTCATATTTTATTAATAATTAAAAAAACTCCTAACGCACACTTTGGGGTTAGATATAACAGATACTGATATGAATATGTGGAGTACTACAGATAATGTTATTGCGTTACACACCTTTTATAGAATAAACTCATGTAGCCTAGCTAGCTAATATTACGCTTAGCTGTTCACTATATTGAGACTAATTTGACTTTTCCATTTATGTAAATTAGTACATATTCTATGAGACAAAACAATGAAACTGTGAGACTTGAGCACAACACAAACCATTTCTCAAGAAAGGCTGATATCAAAGAACGCTTATTAGCCTTATGTAGCTTGCTTAGCTAAGCCAAGTGCAACTGCAGAAGATTTGGAATTGAAAAGTTTTTTTGAACACTTTGCTCCTCATTGCTTTTCTGCTTTCTCTCCATCCCTGTTTTCTGGTCGGAAATTAATAATCAAAACGTAATGGACAGAACCAATTACAAGTAGTGTCTCTGGGTGGTAGTGTCCTAGCGGTGGCCTGCTACATGGTGCATACATGTGTGTGTGTGTGTGAGAGAGAGAGACCTGTCAGGGAGTGTCCCAACTTCCCGATGAAAATGTCAGAACATTCCCAGTACTTCCGTGTCATTTGGGGAATATCTGAAAATCCACATAATGATATTGATATACAGTACTGAGGTCATGGCTGCTCTTAATACTTGTCGTGTTAATATGAGCTGGACATGATGACTGAAGGAGCAGTGTTCTTCATTTTCAGTCTCCACTGTTTATGAGGTTTATGATTATGTGCATTATTTACTTTCTTACTTAAAAACCCCAGCAACTGCTTCAGTTCTGCACCTGATCCACTCACACATACACACACACACACACACACACACACACACACTGTATGGTAGGTATAGCCGATGAAAGAGGCAATAACTTTAGAAGGATTGAGTAAAATGTCATCACTAACTGTGTGTAGGGACGTTAGAGATGGTGTGTTCATGTGTGAGATGACGCTAAAATGGGTTTGTACTTTGTACTTTCAGATGGGCCTCCATGTGCTTGCTCCAAGTGTTTGGAGCCGTGTGTGTGTGTGTGTGTGTGTGTGAGAGAGAATGTGCTTTCCTGCAGCAGCAAGAACTGAGATAAGCCTGACTTTGTTTATCTCACGTTTTCACATTTTCACACTGAAAAATGATATAGTAGCAATTAAAACTACAGAAGAATTATAGCCAAATACAAGTAATTTTATTTCAATTTTTAATTCACATGCCACTGGCGAGTCATTTTGCTTGTTTTCTGAATTTAGTTCCGGAAAGAAGCAAAATGAACTGCGGATCTTATTAGTAAACATGTAGCGCAACAAGATTGATATTAAATAAAAGTGTGTAAAAAAATCTATGAAGGTCATATTCATACGATTAGTGAGTAATCAATTATTCACTAGCTGTACTCATATTCATACAGGGCTCATAAATAATGCCATGACAATGATATCTAATCTTGCAGCTACTGTTTATGACCTGTCATGTGACTGGGTCACATTGCCGGAGCCGTTGTGGTCACTGAAATAAAAATGATTTTGGCTCGGTTGCTCTGTCACACCCCTCATAATGTATACCGGTGTCTTAAATTTCTATTCTTTAAGTTTAACACTCTGGTTATTTGTCTGGGTGGATGCAGAAGCATCTGCAGTACCTAAAAAAAGCAACTTTGGAAACATCTTGTCTTTTTTTCTGAGCAGTGATTTGTTTCAAAAAACATCTCCAATCCGTGAGAGACGTGTGAAGAAAAAAGGAGGCAAAGCTGTGTGATAAAAAGAGCTGGCCAGTCACCTGACCTTAAATCCCATAGAGAGAGAGAGACAGAGAGAGAGACAGAGAGAGAGAGAGATGAGTCCAAGAAGCTCCTGTAAAAGGCAATAAGAAAGGGGTTTTACCCATGTGGTTTAACTTAAAAAAATAACTTTATATATATATATATATATATATATATA
>CM075002.1:3152510-3176371 GCA_037576825.1 Pangasius krempfi
TAAAAAAAAAAAAAAAAACAATATATATATATATATATATATATATATATATATATATATATATATATATATATATATATATATATATAGTCACAAATATGAGATTTTTTTTGTCCTCAAGGCAAACCTGTGTAGTCTTTAAAGAAACAATTCTTTAAAGAAAAAAAAAAAAGTAAATGCATGCAATGTTGAATGCAATCAGACATGACATGTTTGGCGTGTGAAATTTGCTTCATTAGTTACGCGCTAATGCGATGCTCGTGTATCTTCAGTACAAGCAAAGCACAGAGCTACAAGTTTAGCTGTCCCAAAGAAAAGAAAAGAAAAGAAAAAAAGTGGATCTTTAATATCTTTAATGTCTCTATACTTTCTCCTAGACAGCAAAGAGCTCAAATAGAAAGAAACTCGAGAATTCTGCTTAAGTCTCCTATGTCTCTTCGAAAGTTAAAAGCTTCAGTAATCTGTCATGTCTGCCTTTACGTTTTTTTTTTTTTTTTCAACAAAGTCAGACAATGTACTTGGATCTGCCAAGATAATGATTCTCATGTACCTCTGCAGCTAAGAACAGACAGAGCTCTCAGTTGTACTCAAGCCTGCGACAAAACAAGGGCATCATCACCTGGACCAACATCTGAGCTCAAACTGCATCATACAGGCCGTGTGAATTTAGTGTCTCCTCTAATTAGAGTTAAGAAATGAGAAAACTGAGGTCCACATTTACCCCGTCCACTCGGTTCCCACTAGGAGCTGATGGACACAAAGCAGGAATACACCCTGGATGGGATTCCAGTCCATCACAAGGCCCCATGTTTAGTTTTTCTTTGTTTTAATACAGTTCATCAAATATCTGCAATTAAATAAGGGAAAAAAAAATTAAAGAAGAGTTCTGTCGAATCCCTAAATCTTTGTAGGTAAGGTTTGTTTATCGTCCACTCTGAGATTCTCTAATGTATTAGTAATTTATTAAAGTGCACTTGTTTGGCATCAACTGTAAGACCAATAAATGTGTTTAATTAAAGTGATCCAGATCAGCATTTTCTAGATACAGCTAGATTTTCTGTCCAATAAAATAAAACCTCAAACATTTCTCAGCTACACCTGCTTCCTCCGCAGATTGTTTAATTCTAGAGCTGTTACTGTACACTTTTAAATAAAGTATCTGACATTTGAATAGCTGGATTTTTTAAATAACATTTTTTTTTTTTTACAACCAAAGGCCATGTATTTAACCTGAAACCATTTGTAGAAGTTGAACAAAAATGTTAGTACAGAGTTCAGAAACGTTCGACTGGGAGTGACTTATTTATTTAAAATGGAAAAGTGAATGCTGATCATACTGATCATGGGTTTCGCTCGATTCAGTTTGTTCATGCTGTCTGATTAACCCTCATACATTCATATATATTTATTATATTGTGGCATGAAGCATTTATGAATGAATTTGGTTCAGGCTCTGTAGAGGAAAAAAAACGACCTTGTCTCCATTTTCTAGTTATTGGCCTGAGGCTGTGGAATATTTATAGCACAAACATTTGGAGTCTGGCCGTAAATGTAAAACCTGCAGTATCATGCACAATGTCACGTCCACTGATCATTGACCCCTGAACTGTCTTTAAATACAGAAATACTTCTTAACAAGCCCACGCAGCGGGGGTTTAGGACCAAAGCCAGGCGAGCTGTTAGTACAGAGTCTCTTTTTGTGACTTTAGGAATAGGATAACCAACTTGACCTCTGATCACAGTGCTGAATTCACTTCTTCACAAGTCTAAATACACTGATTTACATTTACATTTAAGGCAGAATATAGTGCTGATAAAAGAAACTTGCACTTGGGAAAGATGGTTAACAGCAAATAATGATGTAGAAATATGGATCTGTTTTTATCTTAAGACAGGAGGGCTTAGGTTTGATAGTGCATTTATTTCAGCCGTCCCGGCTAGCAGGGATTTAATTCCGATTGGGATTTTACAGAATGATGTGTACTATCTTGGAAATGTTTAATCTTTGTTATATTATCCTTCCATTCTTCCATAAAGTGCTCTGATTCCCTGTTTGTTTCAGCCTCCAAAAAAATAGGAAATATCACAGTATCTTAGAGCTTTTTTTTTTTTTTTTAAATGAACTTTACTTTCATATTTCTTAAAAATGACTCCGTGAACTGGCTTCATTTTAGAGTAGCGCATGGTTTGAGATGGCTTATTGAAAGCTAGCTTTTTTTTATCAGCCTTTAAACTGAAGTTATGTTACTTCTTTCAGAGAGATTGTAGTCATGTCATGTCTTTGCCACTGCACTCATGTCACTTCTTTGCATATTTTGCACATTTGACTAAACATATGAACAAACAATAGAGCAGAAAAGCTCGTCTTTTTTTAATCTAGTTGTTTCCTATTACAGAACCGAAGTGTATAATGTACAGTTTGTACATTATACACTACCTACATAAAAAAACAAAATCATTTTTCATTGAACAAAGTTATCCAAAACAAACATGCTATTCTGGGACAATGATGTCACATACAATAATTCATAATAAAGTGTGCATATAATAGTAATAATTTCAGTACTAATAAGTTTTATTTGTATTGCACCTTTTCACAGACCCAAGGTCTTTTTACATTAAAAAATATACAAAATAAAATAGTATACAAGGTAAATGTATATGAAAACACCTGCAGTGCCTATATCTTAACTAAAATAGACAAGTGGCAGCTTTTCCCCCCACAAGCACCTTCCCATAAAACCCTGCATGTGTGTGCCCAAAACCAAACCCTTCAGAAACTATTGACGTCTGGACCTCGATGTCCTCATAGCTAGCTACAGCCATGCCTGCTTGAACACCATAAGTGGCATAGGCTACTGTGTTAACTATTAATTATTAAAGTAGCATGAGAGTTAACACAACTGAATTTGTCTTTCTGCAAAACTGAGTCTGCTTGTTGTCTTGTTTTGATCACAAACACACCCTACTTGCCCCTACTTGATATGGAGAATGATTTCAGGCATGTGGTGTGTTTAGAAGCTGTGAAACAACAAGTGGTGATCATCAGGCAGCCTGAACTGGTGTTAAAGATTTGACGTCAGCTTGTTGCTTCAAGGCCTTACAGCTACATATTTAGCCTCAGGCTACTGATATCACTACCACACCCACATCTTGTGGGTAGTTACTTCAGTGAATATTTTCCTCTCAACCTGACACTAAGCTGTTTTATAGTGTTAATCTGTGCCTCAGGCTCAAGTTATAGTCACCATTATCTCACACACTGTTCCCAGGATTTCATTTGTGTATTTGGTCAAGCAAGGTTTCTCCATGGACATGTTCATGGTCTTTCTTTCTCCGTTATTGTGAAGTGCTGCTCTGCCGCTCTGTACTGATTAGATCTGCAGCTGTTCTTGTATTGTTTGTGCATCTCTTACGCCATGGCCTTGCTGAAGAAAATCCCTGCTTGAACTTTCGTTTTTGTCTCCATGGAGGGTCTGAGGGCGTGAGTGTCGAACGTCTTTAAATCCTGTTCAGACATGCTACTGACGTTGGGCTTTACACGGAAACTTGACTTGACACGTGTGTGTTCAGTTAAACTAGTTTTATATACTGTTCTTCCAGTTTTATCCAGTCAGAAAAAAACGTTTCCTGGTTTGTTTGTTTTTTTTTTTTGTAATGGTTATTTGTTCTAGCTAAAAGCAAAACTCTATAGTGTTGGGTTCAACATAAAATTTTTAAGGTTCCCTCAAATGCACAAACCAAAGAACCCATCAGAATGCTAGATAGAGATTTTTTTTCCCTAAGACCTTGTCTACACTAATATGGAAACACTTTTTTGGTTTTCCATCCTTGTCTTTTTAGAGACAACAGAACTGTCTTGAAAGGGAAGTTTACACATTTTGCTCTGTTTGCGCTGTTTGATGTTACGTGACGTGTCCAAGCAAAGACGGCCATGTTAATTAACAATACAAGAGACTTAAAGAAAACATATGTTAAATAATTCATCCTCTATGAATCATCTGGTTGTGTTGGAGCTAGATCACAAGACTGTCAGGGGGCCAAGCACCGGAAAACTGGGCGTCAGCATGTTCAAGTATCACAAGTTTCCCCCACTAAAGTACAAAAACTGTGAAACTATGTTTATATGTTTCAGTGTGGACAATAGTAAACAAAAAAGTATACATAAGGAATTAATATGCATAAGACCTAAGAGTAGTACAGCATAAAGCCATCTGTAGTCCACAGCATCACAGGTATACTTAAATATGACATATGTTTGACAAAAATATCAAACATGGCAATCAGATGTGACACTGATTTTAAAAACACGAAATCACAATAATATTGTACACTGTTTTAACATATTTGGCTATTGGACACATGTCTTGGGAAACGAGTTCTAATTGCTCAGCATAGAGTCTGCTTCAGGCTAATAAGATAAGTTTATAAAAGGACTCGCGTTCTCGTGAAGACTGGTCTTGCCAGGCAGCCTTGGACAAGAGGAACCAGAATGCATCTTTGCAAGAACTGAGATGTGCTGCGATCTTCCTGTTGTGCAATGGACCATCCCAGCACATTTCTAGGAGTGGGACAGGACCACTGAACAGACAATAAATTCAACACTGCAACATCCATAAAATACCAACCATAACATTATATACATTATCATCATTATTATTTACATTTAATTTACATTATTTTTTTATTGTATTTTATATCTTTTTGAAGGTGTATACGTGTAAATAATTATGTATATTTAATGTTGCAGATGCTTTGTCAATATGAAGATTCTTTGTACTATGCCAATAAAACATACATTTGAATTTGAATCGGAGCACTACCGGCTCTCTCCATGTGTTTATTATTTTATTAAAATTATGCCAAACAGATATTTCCTTTTACGAGCCGTCTCACATTTGCGGGAAACCCTTGACGGAGAGCAAGACAAGACGCTGCAGAGCTGCTTTGCCGCAATGACTTCTGGGACTTCGAGCAGGTTCAGTGCGCTCAAGTCTGCATCTGATGCATCCTTGATGTCAAGAGCACATCCGGGTTTCAATTCCATGCGTCCTCAATACTTGCGTTCATGAGTATTGGAATTGAACGTCAGCAGTGGCTGATAACGTAGAACGAGTACACATCACAGTACAAGATCGCATAAGAACGCATATTGAGAAACGGCTAAGATCAGATAAGATCAGATAAAATAAGATCAGATAAGACTTTATTGATTAGAGAGAAATTAGAGTGTACCAGCAGCATACATAAAAGACAAGGCATAAATATGCATAAGAAATAAAGTAAGACTAAACTAAAGATAATATAAGATAAATATTGTAAAATATTTATTGGAAATAAATTTTGGAAGTATTGAAAAATCAAATAAAACAAAATGTTAGGGGGGTACAGTAGCTTGGTGGTTGGCGCTGTTGCCTCGTACCTCCGGGGTTGGGGGTTCGACTCCTGCCTATGCCCTGTGTGTGCGGAGTCTTCTTTGGAGGTTTCCTCCAGGTACTCTGGTTTGTTTGCCGTATGGAGGATGGATGGATGAAAGTGTATGCATAGCATAGATATAATATAAACAGTAAACCTATATAGAATGTATCATGTACATATATATATATATATATATATATATATATATATATATACACACATACATGTATAGCTGTGCTAAGGTGCAAGAAGTACAGTATATTGGGTTGCAGTTCTATGTTATAGCCATCATTTGTGCATTTATTTAGCATGTAGTTGGCTGTTACACCACTCCCCCTTTCAGTAGGCTCCTTACTCTATTCATTGATATCTGAAACTGAGCTGAAAGTATTTCACACGCTTATGTAACTTGATAGCCTGATAAATATTCTCTCAGATAGGCTCTCATGTTTCTGACCCCTCTATTAACTTTGGTATGATGAGATGCAGCATGTTTACGGTTCAGCATTCCGGTTAATGCGTGCAGCTTTTCTTGGAAAACGACCATGCGGTGTTTACCATCACAGAGTCTGTCTGATGACTGGAGGAGGAGATGGGCGTAGCTCAGAGTCTCCCACTCAGACTCCCACTCATGGCACAGACTTCCTGCTTTAAATTCATCTGATTTAACACATCGGCTTATTAACACACCGTTTATGAGGGTGAAATCGGTGTTAGGCCGTGCAGCTTTTATAGTCCATTTGTTTCATTCACTACTGGTAGTAAATTGTACACAGCATAACTTAGTACTGCATAGCAGACATGCGAGAACATATGGAAGTCTGTTTAAGACTGGAGACGGAGCTGAGTCTCCTTACAGCTGAACAGTCAACATACTGTATATGAACAGCTAAATTAATATATAAATCTGGACACAAGCTAAAAAAATGTTTTTTTTTTTGTTTTTTTAACTGGACCTGGACACAAGTGTGAAGCTGTTATGTCTCAGAAAGCATGCTAGTGACCTGGAGGTTAAAAAAAGAACAAGAAAAAGAAAAAGTTTTTTCTACATCAGGGGAGAAAAATATTGCCTCAAAAAGTTACTTTTATAAACGTAACTAAGTAATTAAAAGTAACAAGCGGTTTCCAAGTATTCCATCTTCTTGATGTAGGACCAATTCAGTAGGTAATTAATATATTGTTTTTGTATTTAAATAAAATATGTATCAATTCAATCTAGAAAAAACATGAACCCTAGACATAAATAACAGTTTTACTGTTCAGTTCAGGACTATTACTAACACACATATCACAATATAAACACAAATATCACAAAAGTTCATTACGTGTATTTATTTCTTTAGAAAGATTGCGCCATTCTTATTTTTGTCTATCAAGTCTGACTCACGAACACACCCTTCCTGAGGATTAAACATGTGTGTTTGTGTCAGTGTAGGTCACTGTAGGTCACTGTGTATACAGGGAGTGTTAGTGTGTGTTTGATGTGTTATACTTCCCAATAATTTCACTTTCAGTTGCGCTGCACATTTGATTCAACTGAATCATGCAGACACCATTCAGCTGGGTGCGTAACAGCAGGATGGAGCTTAAACTTTACACTTTTATTACTGACATGAACAGAAAACATCAAACATATCAAACAACTTAGATCTATACTCACAGACTCATAGGTTGATGTTTAACCCAAAGTGCTTTTGACTTGGAGTGTAACATTCACTTTAGCCTCTACTTTTTCCCTGCATTTCGATCCATTATCTTTTCCCCCAATCAACAAGCATCCCAGTTTCTGCTGCTGAAAAACATCCCTGCATGATGCTCCCACCACCATGTTTCACTGTCGGAAAGGAACAGGCCAGGTGAGGAGTGATACCTGGTAACATATGGTTCAATCTTCATTTCATCAGACCATCAGAATTTTATTTCACATAGCTTGATAGTCCTTTGGAAAACTCCAAGTAAGCCATTTTGTACTTTTTACTGAAGAGTGGTGGAGATATGGTTCTCCTTTCAGTGACCTTCTGGTTCTGGTCCTGCAGGGTCGGATGTGATCTCCAACTTGGTAAAAATGAATGTACACAAGGGCTTTTCCTCTAAAACCCAACCCAATTTCCAATCTGATGCACAAAAATGTCAGGTCTTGAGTGAGTTAATCTTTACAATGGATGTCTAACTGAATCATTTTGTTTTTACTGCATGTAATTTGTTCACACACTGATACATATGCAACCGGTGTATTATTTGGCCACTTTCAGCCATTCTGACTTTCCATGGTATGCTTGTTGGAGATTGGACAATGTTGATAAATGCATCTTTTTCAAGTTCTTCCACTAATTTGCACTCTGCTTTCACAGCGCACTGGATTAGCTTAGAAATGTAAAAACTGAGTTTTGCTCACTACATTCCTACTCAAGCTTAAGCCAATCTTTCTCATTCACGTATCCAAAGTCCTTATTGTAAAGTCGGTACAATCAGCGACCATCTTGGCAACACTCATGTGCATATTGATATTTTCAGTCATAAAAGACCACTTGAATATTGAGCGGCCCATATACCAGAAATGGATCATCAAGATAACATGTGAAACACGGATTTGAAATGGCTCACACAAACGGTAAATAAAGTGTAGTCTTTGGCTCAATAGCAAAAAAAATCTGTGCTTCCTACGAGGCCTATGAATCCAGCCAACCGCATCTTTTCGAACGTCATGCTGTGTCACAGGGCAGCGTAACACACTCAGAGGAAAGTGCTAGCCTCTCTCGTCCGCATACATGAGCCCACAGACACCTATAATTGGCTAGTGTCGCTGTGACTGACAAGGGAGACCGAGTCACACCATCCTCCCAGCCAAAGAGCATGGCCAATTTTGCTCTCTTGATTTGACTCATGGATGGCTGTGGCATAAAAACCACATTTTTCATGTTGCACTTGCTACTGCAGATGTGTGTTTCTGCATCACTAGTCCTACATTCACGCCATCACATGACAAAGACGCAGATGATCATTCATTTTCTAGGTACATGTTTTAATTCTATGTAAATTAGAAGTTTGCAAATCCAAACAGTTGGTTTGAATTATTCCTCAGACCAATCCTTTGGTGCATGTGGTGTGACGTTTCTTCAGTTCCTCACTCACAACTTTAGTTCCTACCTGCATTTAGATCCCATTTGCTGTTTGACGCACAAAAATGGAAGAAAAATTATATCTGTGGTTTCATTTTAACCTGTCACCAAATGTCATATATCTGCACAGGCGTCAGTTTAAGAATCTGATACACCAGGCGTTATTAGGCCATGCCTTTACCAACAAGGTGGTTGGCGCTTTTTTTGTGTAAGGGCAGGACCACCATGTTGAGGGATACGCACTCTCCCACGCATATTTTAAGCAGTGGTCTGTCTTCTCATAGCAACTCCAGATGTCCAGAGAGACTTGGCCATGAGAGAATTGGTCACCTCTCTGATTAAAGCCCTTCTCCTTGTTTGTTCTAAAAGGATCCCTGTGGATCTGGACTTCCTGTATTTCAGATGGACGGATGCCACTGAGTAAATCTTTTGTAATATGTAAAAGTAGACATTATATTATTAGCAAAAACAGTGAGCCTTATGCATTTTACTGTGTATAATTAAAAATCCCACTATTGCTCAAAGCAGTGTTGAGTTTTCCACCTCAGTTTCCACCTCAGGGGATTCATGCTACATGAGCTGGCATGTTTTATACAGTTGTGCCAGGATTCTTTTCATTTAGTCATTAGTTTCATTTAGTCATTAGTCATTTAATCATAGTTTGTGACCTCTCGAGCTCTTTCCCTTGTATTGTCTCCAGTGCCATTTCATTATTTACTTATATTATTCTTAGCGCCATTAAGCCAGGCATGGATGGAAACATGAACTCTGTTTAGCATGCAATCCGTACAAACATGAATCATATTACACTGAATCAAATTACACTGAATCAGTGACATTTAAAGTTATACAGAGAAGATAATCAACTTTGTCAAACGCACACAGGCATCTCCACTTCTGTTTCTGTTAAAAACATGCCCGTGAGTTTATACAGAAAGCATCTCTACCCTTTCACCCAATTCCTCAGTTCAGTGTCACCATTAAAGTCGGCATTAAAGCAAGAGATTCACTTAGGAACAGAATCACAGCGGGACAATGCCTCAAACAGTCTGAAAGCTCCACAGGTTGTAAAATATAACTTAGGAGTATTAACATTTTAACACATGGTGCAAATCTTCACATGTTCACACTAATACGTTATCATGTAGAGACCTGTCTCACAGATTGCCCACATAATCTAAGCATAATAAACACATAAAGCATGAACAATGACATTTAACAATGAAAACCTTATAATCATTGATATGGTGAAGTTTTCTGTAAGTAGATGTTTATTTAACATTTGGATCATTGGAAGAAGTCTCCAGTGTCAGCACTCTGTAGCATCCAGTCTGTCTTCAGGCTTCATAGTTTCTCAGTAATAGTTTCTCATTTTTTTGCTACATACATTGTCTTATTAACTTCAAGAGAGAGAGAAAAACAGAGGCTGGTGAGGGAACAGCTGAACAGCAATAACAGGAACAGGACGTTCCACATTAAATGTAACTATAAATGAATAAAAAAGTATTACATTTTGGTCTTTAATTAATAAGAAATGTAACTGCTGACAAATTTCTGTGGCTGCATCACACCACCAAGTCGATGATTATCTTCCTATACTAGCATACCCTGCTGTGTTTTATTTCTTACTTGATAATCAGTGACTGAGAAAATCTTTAACGCTCGTCTTTTATCTCCAGCTAGAATCGAGACACTGCAATGGCGTGTAGAGGCGGGAAAAGTTCAGGCCAATGAAGTTGTTACAGTCTCCAAGATTAGCAATGTCAAATTTTTATCGGACACCTAACGACACCTAGTCAGTCCTGGGAAACGGCCCTGTGACTGTTAATTTATTTACGGCTGAAGGCATCATGCCACACCACTAATCATGTAACATGACACAAACACAGCCGAGCAATGTAACACGAGGATGAATCTGCGTGAGTGCCGACACGTCTCATCGCCTCGTCGTTCATCCTGCTAGGGACGCACTGAAGAAGGTATGCGCTATATTAGGTTTGTGTACTGTTCTACTTTCTAGGAAATCCTGCTTGTTGTACTGTTCTGTTGAGTTCACATACCTCCCTGAGTAACATGACTACATTTCATATGTATCGCATACTTGGGACGGATTAGTAAATTGTGGTCCCATGAGCAGGGACATTAACAGGGACCCGCTCTCCACCCTGCTTCGCATGAGCCAACGCATGAAGCCCTGACTGACCCACCCCTCAACCCAACACATGCTAAATAAAACTCATACATTACTCTATTACAAACCCATTAAGAGTGTTTTAGTGCCCCTGGTGCTATGCAGAAGGCAGTTAGAACTAACTTAGTTCTTCTTTCTTGCTGTTCTCCTCACAGGGTCATCCACCAAATGATCAAACTCCAGCTCTTTAACAAGCTCTGATTCAACGGCCAGCAGTGATACGTTGAGTCTTCCTTGGCCCATTTTAGTTTTTGATCTGACCCTTTCTTTGGTTTCTCTTTCCTTTTTAATTCATCTTTTAATCGACACTTTAAGTCTGGGTTTATAGTTATGGTTTATTCGAATTGCAGATTCTGTGACACTACATTAATTGAATGTCCTTTGTGCTATGTGTGACAGCATAATGGCCTAATTCTCTCGACTCTTTGCATCTCAAGGGCCCCAGGGACCCTGAGCGTACCTTAATACTTTATCAGTCCCTGTTATTATGTCTTTAATGTACACTATGCGTGGTTGAAATGATTCTAAACGGTTGATGCAGTAATGACTCTTTTCAATGAGTCAAATAATTTGACTCAGCTCACCAGTAAGGGTCGACTCTTTTGACTCCCAAAGGGCTCTTCACCATTTTGGTTGTCTAACACTCTTTATAAAGTTCCTTTGACACTGTGCCTTCTTGCCTTGTTTCTTTCTGACTGTCTGTCCAGTGGAGGAGGCATGGTTTCTCTGTCTGTCAGTCACAGTGAAGGAGGTGTGGCCTCTGTGACCCATCACTGCCAGTCCCACTAGAAGAGGTGTAGCTACTGAGTTTGTCTGTCCAATGACAGAGGTGTGTCTCTCCGTTGAAGGAGGTGAAGCCACCGAGTCTGTGTGTCTAATGAAGGAGGTGTGGCCACAGTACCTGTCAGTCTACTAAAGGATTCACATATTTAGTACTCAGTGATATAATTGTTTACACAATTACATTTCTTAACTGGTTCAGTGATTTTATTTGTGATTGAATGGAAGACAGAGTTACTGCATTTTACCAGCATGCTTTGCTCCTCTCTGGAGACGTGATGCTCACTGTGTTTTTTAAGGTGAATCATGCGTGCTATGCAGCACACTAATACTTTAGACACAAATTATTTTAGGCTCCTTTAATTTCTTCTTAATATTTATGTTAATTAGTACTTGATAACTGTGGAAATTGATCAGTGTTTTCAAACAGGAAGAAGTTTGGGAGAAGAGCAATACTCAAATTAAGTTCTTATAAGAATATACTGTATGCACAAAGTAGTTGGGATAAAATGTGGTGTGCTATATGACAGCAGGATCTCATGAAGAATAGTGACTGAAGTGAATGATAATATTGACAAAGTCTCTTTAATCAGAAGAAAAGAACAGTAAGAACACTTCATTTCTGTAAGTGAAGTGAACAACACAGGAGGCCCTTATTTAGAAATAAAGCACAACGCTGGTTAATTTATTAAATGTGGGTGAACATGTGTTTACACCGAACCAGGATCAAATATGGCTTTGGAATGCTGGATATCTCCACACAAGTCTCACACACACACACACACACACACACACACACAAGCCGAAAAGCCTCAAACAGTTCGGGTTTCTTTCTGGAGTTTGACACACTTCCAGGAAAATAAGAAACAGTGTGAGTGATCCTCAGACTCACACTCTGTTTGCTTCACTCAGAGCCTCAGTCTGTTTGTGCTCTACACGATAATGCCGACCTTCTTAACCATTCCTCAACTCAGGATTTTTTTTCTACTGGAACATCGAGTCATTTCTAAGAAGGGCTTAGTTTTAATTTTTACTCCGTCTAAGGTCAGACAGAATTTCCCTGGTCATGTGACTCACTATCCAAACAGTCATTATGGGCTCGTTGGATGTCTTCCCGGCATGTAAGTGCTTTTCTCTGATTGGCTCAAATCAAAGATCATGCTGAATTTGATTGGCTGAAGGAAATGTTCACGAGGGCTTGCACGAGCACATGGCGTGCTCAGACGCCCCCACATCCTTTCCTTCCACTTCTCCCTCTCTGTCTCTCAGCCTGATTCTCTCTTATGAGAACGGTCAGCAATACTGAAAACCACAGTAATCTAAATGTGTTTAGTGGATATGAGAGACAGACACATTTGCACACAGACAAGATGAGAGATAATGACAGACAGACAGAAGGACAGACAGATGAATAAAGGCAAAGATGCTGAATAAAGAGAGACAAACAGGTAGACAGACAGATGAATAAAGGCAAAGATGTTGAATAAAGAGAGACAGACAGGCAGAATAAAGACAGACAGATAGAGAAAGAAGAAGATGAGAAATAAAGACAGACAGATGGATAGATAGAGAAAGAACAGAGGTAAAGCCAGACAGACACATAGTCAGGTGGATAGAGAAAAGCAAAGTTGAGAGGGAAAGGCAGATAGATGGAAAAAGGCAAAGAAGATTAATAAAGAGAGTGAGACAGAT
The DNA here is from genome assembly GCA_037576825.1 of Pangasius krempfi. Taxonomy (NCBI): domain Eukaryota; kingdom Metazoa; phylum Chordata; class Actinopteri; order Siluriformes; family Pangasiidae; genus Pangasius; species Pangasius krempfi. Next base: position 3,165,711 of record CM075002.1, read on the forward strand.
AGACTGAGACAGATAAAGTATAGAATAAAGACAGACAGACAGTAAAATGTAATAACACGGGGAAACATGGATGTACTGAAGGTACCTAATGACTAAGGCTAATGAATAGCTAGCTAGCACCTAGCAATTCCATCTTTCATACAGACAAAGTAAAGTAGAAACAAGAAAAACTATCATGAACTTCAGCAATGGCTAAAATTACACAATTTTTACGCTTAGCGTGATCTGCGAACTAAACTTCCACACCATTCCATTCATCCTGTAATTGTTTCACATCCGTTCTTACAATCTCACAGAAGAACACACCGAGTCTCACTGGGACACACACCACAAGCAGCTTTAAATCTAAACCAGCTTTAAATTTTACTGAAGTCCTCCGTGTCCTGTGTGTCTCAGTGGTGTACGGTAACTCATTAGTTAAGCAAACGTCCTACACTCAAATATCACACACACACTTTAATCTAGCAAGTTCTCAACTCAGATCATGAGCTTGAAGGGAAAAAGAGCAGAAGGACGAAAAGGACAGAGGTTGTGTCACAAATGCTAGTCTTTGAGCTCTTCTTAGGCTTCGAACGAGTAGCAGCTGACAAGAAATCACTGGCTTTGTGACAAAAGTACTGGCTTTGTTGGCAGATTAGCAAAGCCAGCTAACTGTACTCGCTACCTATACTCACCAGAAGCACCAACGATCTCTGCTACTTCCTTCTAAGCTATATTTTTCTTCATAATGTCTCTATACACATTTACAGGTTGAACATATATGACAGCATAAAATGAAACCATGACCATAAGTTTTTCTTCCATTTTTGTGTTTCCGACAGTAAATAGGAGCTAATTACAGGTAACGTCGTGCATGGGGAACTGAAAAAACTTCACACCTCATGTTTCATAGGATTGGTCCGAGCCAATCATTTGGATTTATTGAGTCATACCTAATTTCCATAGAGTTGAACAATTTTGTTGCTTTGTTACCTGTCATGACCCATGTGCTGATGTTAAATCCTGTACTTTTGCTGTACATTCTGTAGTACTTTATAACAATGTTTTGAATGATGCCAATCTCTTTAAGAGCCTTTTTTAAAATGGAACTGAAAATGAATTTTGTACTTTTGGGACTTTTTTCCTTTGCTGCACGTTGTGGCTTGTAGGTAACACACCTCCGCTAATGGACAATTGTCAGTAACTGGTTTGTGTTGTCAGTGCAAAAGCTTCTACATGTATAGTTGTTTAATGAGTACTTTCATAAAATGTAATTTTTTTTTTTTTAAAGATGAATCTTCAATAAAATGTATTTTTTTTCTATTTACTACCACTATTGCGTGACCAAATATTTTTAAATCCATTATTTCATAAGGCATGTAGTAGAAGGTTAAGCCATGACCAAAGATCTTGAAATAAAGATCATGTGCATGCAAACAGCAGAATCAGCTAAATGACGGTTTGGGAGAAGTGGAAATGTGAAGTCATGAAAACTAAATATCTGACTAGCATGCTAATTTGGAATTGCTGTTACATAAAGTAGCATAAAGTAGCCTAAAATTTAAAGTGTAAGAAAACCTGATGTAAATAAATTTGTAATGAAAGACAAACTGTATATAAGCACTAATGCATGTTTTCTCTTGTACAAATACTTTAAATGTTTCGCATGTGAAGACAAATTTTCCTAAATTCCCTTCTGAATAGACGAGCAATGACTAAGCCTTTAGCCCAGATGAGCTCAGTTTCACTCTTGAGACTGTTCATGCTCTCTCTTTCTCTCTCTCTCTAATTCTCTCTCTCTCCATCTCTCTCACATTCTGTCTGTCTCTCTGTCTGTCTCATTCTCTCTCTCTGTCTCACATTCTCTGTCTCTCTCTCTCTCTCATTCTCTCTCTGTCTGTCTCTCTGTCTGCCTCATTCTCTGTCTCATTCTCTCTCTCTCTCTCATTCTCTGTCTCTCTCTGTGTGTGTCTCTCTCTTGCCTTCAGTGACACATTTTTTTTTTCCCTTCTGCACGTCTCATTCTTTTCTGCTTTCACAGACACAACAACATGCTTTTGTGTCATTAGATACAGAAACGCTCTCTGATTGGTGCTTCAACATGATCACTCGCACTCTGATTGGCTGATGGGCTCGGCCATGCCGTGTTCATGCAGCGAGCACATGCTCATCTTTCCTCCAGGCCAGTATGACTCGAAACAGTTTACTTTCAAGAGCAGTTTCCTCTTTGTGTAACTGATGTGAAACCACAGGCCGGATAAAACCTCCTCTCTGTAGGGTACAGGCTGTTCAGAGGTGTGTGTGTGTGATGCACGTCTTAGGGGTGTGTATGGTTTCCGGTGGGAAATTTGATATTTTTGCTGAACGTGGGTTTTCACATCTTTAGACACCAAATAGAGAAACCACTGTCTATATGTAACCTACTGTCATCTGATTAGTGTTCTTACTACAGCACTAGCCTTTTTATTTATTTATTTATTTTTTTTTTTTTAGAAACATCACAAACTTAGACCCTAGAATCTGTCCTAACAAGACTTCTGGGTAGTTATTTTATTTAACTTTTTTTTTTATATAACTGTTCATGCGATGTTAATCTTAGTGGCTGAAGGCAGCTCGCATCAAAATACTTTTAAGCTTCAAGGTTTACGTATATTAACATGGTCTTAAAAATACCTTATTGTTTCTATAGTAACAACTTACTATATGGCAGACACTCCAAATAGATCAGATTAAAAAAAACATGGTGAAGTTTTTTGTGAGGAGACGTAGCGCTTATGGAAGGAGTCTCCAGTGTCAGCGCTTTATAACAGTAAACACGGGAAAGTTGTTTTTTAATTAAAAAAAAAATAAGCAGATGTTTTAAGAGGAATAAAACACCTGCTGAAAATAATGTGTTGCAAAATATTAATGTTTTATTCCTTACATAACTTATAGTATTATGTACAAAAATGTGAAATTTGGCTATTGGTCATGCTACGTACTTGTGTTGATTTCATTCAGCATCGTCATGTTTGCTACATTTACGCTCTATTTTTGAGCAATTCTCAGTATTTAATTATAACACTGTGTATAACCAACAATTTAAGATGCTGCTGTGCAACTTCTTTCTACTTCCTGTGTTTTGTGTCCTAACATTTGGTACATTTCCTAAAACAGCTGCTGCTTAAGTGAGAACACCAACACACATTAGCACTTGCACCGCCTACGACACCTTGAGGATTTGAGAAACATGTCACATGAAATAAAATGAAGGTCATGCGCAAGCAATCAAACAAGAGCGTGTGCAGAATTCTGCAGAAAATGTATGCTAATGGACCTAAAACCACAATAAAGCTAATATGTGTATACAAATAGATTCTGGTTCAGCAAGATTTCGGTTTAGGTTAAGGTTTAAATATCCAAATCCCACAACATTTTGAGCAAATGCAAACTGTAAATAGGTGTAGGAAATCTTTATCCACCCTGTGTATCCACTACAGTGTCTTTATTTTCATATCATGACCTCAGGAACTGTAACAGAGACATAAACATTACAGTTGAGAAAATAAAAAACAGATAAAGCATTACGTAATCCCTGCTGTTTGTGTTCTGTGACTTCGTTCACAACATCTTCAGGACAGGAGGGCATGCAAGATGTGATCAGGTACAGGAATGTGTGTGTGTTTGTGTGTGTGTATGTGTACTGTAGGGGCGTGCAGACGTGCAGGCACAGGAGAAAGCTACTGTATAGGAACATAAGTGTGCAAACACACTCCTCCCTCGAAGGCTGAGATCGGAATGTTCTCAGTTGAGTTCAGAGAAAAGAAAAAAACAGAAAAGAGCACTAGGAAAGAAAACATACAGGGCAAATTGAAAGACAGTGCAGGGGCATCTGGTGTAAATGAGGCTCCCTGGTTTTCAAAGATAAACCAGATCAAAATAAGGTTGCTCTTTTTTGCAGAATATTTGCTGTTAAAAAAAGACCTATTTTTCATTTTTGTGGAAACAAGCTCCACCAACGATCGTAAGAAAAATACACAAAATAGTACAAAGAAGCGAGAATCGAGGCTGGTGCTGATTTCTTTCTAGCTATAGATCCATGCAGTGATGGTCAGTTTAGGTGAATACACAGAGTGACACACACCCTGGATTTGATCTGTTTTTCCACACACATCATCAGCAGTGATTGAGAATGTGTGTGTGTGTGTGTGTGTGTGTGTGTGTGTGTGTGTGTGTGTGTGAAACAGAGTCATGAAGGTGAACGAGGTGGATTATTTACTCATTCATCCCCCCCCAAAAAAAAAATGCATTTGGTAGTGAAACTAAAAAACTATTACACATAAGGACAGATGACAAAAACATTTTCCCCCATTTTTTTCTGTTTGCTATTCAGAGGAAACATGACATGAAGTCATTAAAGCATTATGAACTTGCAACCTTAAAAAAAAAAGCAGAAATCATGAGTACAGCTGCTGCTCTGTCTTTAAGTGTGTATGCGATAGTTTCACATCATTTTTATTATGCCCTTGATGAGATCTCATGATATAGTGCATTGCTCAACACTACTAGTAACATTGCTGAGCTACTGATAGATACAGGCCATCAATGAGACTTATATGTGTATCACTGCATTTTTAAATAAAACTTATATAGCACTAAGGTTACTGTAACGGGTCCCTGTCACATTGAGGGCATTGCTATAAAAAGACTCTGGGTGAGCAAAGCGAGAGAAGGAGAGAGAGAATGAGGGAGCGGGAGTAAAGGTCTTAGCATACTTCATCATACGGTCAGGACATTCGGTTGGCTTCCACGAACGATATGGCGTAATTGCATTCATTGCGAGATAAACATGGTCACAGTTGGATGCCACTGTAGGTATGTAGGTAATGGGCATACATGTAAACACTGGAACAATGTCACAGGACACCACGGTCCCATCCTTTTTTCAGGCTGGATTTCAGAGTTCTGGATATGGTGTGCCATGTTTTTCACTAAGAGGGCCAAGCACTACTGCTGTAAGTCACAGTGTTGATACTGCTGATAGTACGCCTGAGAGAGAAGACCATATTAGCATGGGGTGGTCCCCTCTCCTAAAGCTGGTAGTAGTTACACAACAAGGAATTTTTACTAGTCTGCAAGTAACTCAAAAAGTAATCAACTAGTTTTCTTTTCCATATTTAAAGCAAAAAAAAAAAAAAGCGCTTCAGGACATGATGAATGCTTCACTTCAAGGCCAGCGGAGATACGTAGCGCATGTGTCAGGGCATCCAGGCCATCACCAACTGCAGGACAACACCACCTACCTGTGACAGTGATGCCTCCCTTCCAGATGCACTGAACAACTTCTACGCTCAGTTCAATGCACAGAATGACGAGATGGCGAGGAAGACCACCGCCACGTGTCTCCTCCCAATGACCAGGTGCTGTGTCTAATGATGTGAGGAAAACTCTACACAGAGTTAACCCATGGAAGGCTGCTGGACCAAGCAACATTCCTGGCAGAGTGCTCAGGGGATGTGCATACCAGCTGGTGGATGTTTTCACTGACATCTTCAACACCTCCTTGAGCAGCGCTGTCGTTTCAACGTGCCTCAAGACCACCACTATCGTCCCCATACCGAAGAAGTCTTCAGTGTCCTGCCGCAACGACTACCATCCCGCTGCACTCACACCCATCATCATGAAGTGCTTCAAGAGGCTCGTCATGAAGCACATCAAGATCCTGTTTCCCCCTCACCGGATCCCCTGCAATTCGTGTATCTTCCCAACTGCTCAACGGATGATGCCATCTCCAGCATCCTCCATCTGGCTCTCACCCACCAGACAAAAAAGACAGTTTTTTTAAATGCCATTGATAGACTTCAGTTCATCATTCAACACAATCATTCCTCAGCACCCGATTGGAAAGCTGAACAACCTGTCTCTGAACATGGACAAAATTAAAGAGATGGTTGTTGACTTCAGGAGAGCAAGGAGTGACCACTTTCCGCTGAACATCAGCGGCTCCTCTGTGGAGATCGTGAAGAGCACCAAATTTCTTGGTGTTCACCTGGCGGAGAACCCCCAGCAGCGTCTCTACTTTCTGCGAAGGCTGAGGAAAGCCCATCTCCCTCCCCCCATCCTCACCATATTCTACAGAGGGACTATCAAGAGCATCAAATACTGTATATAATTTTTTATACTCTACCTGGCTGCTACTCCTAATATTTACATTTACAGCAACTTATATTGGTACTCTTTTGCACTACTGTCATATCTGATTCACTTTCTTACTAGAACTGTGTACTAGTCGACGCTGCATTGTATCTTACTGTGCCTATTGTCCTGTTTTGGTAGTGACTGTACTGTCTTGTGGTGTCTGCTTGTGCACTTTATGTAATAAATATGTAGTCTCTTGTAGTTCTGTGTTGTTCTGTGTTGTTTTATGTAGCACCATGGTCCTGGAGGAACGTTATTTCGTTTCACTGTGTACTGACTAGCTGAATATGGTTCTCTAAAAGCCATACACAAACAGGCTACAAATTAAATTTCCAACTTCGATGCTTTCTTGCTACACTGTCACTAAAGAAAGCAAATGAATAAATGTGCAGTAAATGTGCCAAACGGATATATTTTCGAGGCTTTACTCACTGTGTCGTACACATGGCAAGTGGATGAACTCCACAAACAAACAAGCCACCCGACTAAGCCTGTGATTGGTAGTTATAAACAAGCTGTGCTCAAGCCGATTCATTCCAGATGGATGACTTTAAGGAGCAGCAATCTTCTTCCTGAAGTGTCGTGAAATTTTAACAGTGCCACCTGCAGTACTGGAAGACTCAGAGAAACTGCAGAGACTACGACAGGTTGCCAGCTCACTAAAATGGTTCACTTTTGCACAACCCATCATCTCCACATTACCTATGCTGAGAGAGAGACGTGATGTGTAATAGGTCCTGGAGTAGAGGTGTGCATCAGGACTGGAATCATGCAGGATCCAACAAAACTTCACAGGAACGTACGGGTTTTATTTGAATGCGGAGGTCAGACCTGAAGGTTGCAAGACAAATAAAGGCCAATATTCATGTTCATTAACACAGGAGCATGTTGGATGTGGTGGGTTGCTTGGAAGGCACTGCAGAACATTTTTATCACATTCATTCCTCCATCTCCAGTAAGTGCTTTATCCTGGTCAGGGTCACTGTGGTTTAAATTTAAATTTAAATAGAACCTACTAAATTGATTAGAAAATATTGCAAGCAAGTAACTATAATAGCAGGAGTAGAGGGGTTGAAAATTTTTTCCTTGGGAACAGGTGAGAGTGAGATTAGAAAAACTGAGCTCTTGTCTTGTGGGTTGATTGATTGCTGATAGAGTGTTTGTGAGACTGAAGAAAGATTACTTTGGCCTTTTTTTTTTTTCTTTTATTATTAATACCTTGTAGTAGTAAGTCTTAGCAGCTGAACTTGCCACTGAATCAGTTCTACAGCATGGTAAGAAATCCCTGCAGTTTACACACTGTGTGTAAATCACACCTGTGACATTGTAAGATAAACATGGTACCAGGCTTTGGCACAGCCAGTTGGCACTGTAGGTAAGTGTGTGATGGGTTAGTAGGTAAAAGGTTGCAGAGCTCCTGTTCTGTTCAGAAATGGTTTGGTGTGCGTGTCACTACTGGAACAATGTCAGAGCACATCATTGTCTCATCCATTTCCAGGCTGGAGCTCAGGGATGTGGTGTGGTGTGCTATGTTTTCCGCTAAGGAGGCCAAGAACTACTGGGCAATGCTGTATGTAACAGGTTACGTGGGTAGATTGAGAGAGAAGGCCATATAAGGATGGGATGGTTCTTCCTGCATAAAGCTGGTGCTCTAGGCCCTGATTGATAGCATATGTCTTCCCAAGTTCTTGTAAATTTCTACTTCCCTCCTCAGTATTTCATATGTTTTGGTTTTGGTAATCTTCACAGTTTTACTGTAAAACAGCAGCAAAATATAAACATGCTGGAAAGTCAAACATGTAGTAGAGAAAACACACGATAAAGTACAGACTCGGCCTACAGGCCTTGACTCTGTGTTATGACTGAACTCAGATTATTGTTTTTGTTCTTGTCTATTTCTTATTAATGTGTGATAGCATAACCATAGATAAACCAGGTTTATATGGTTTAGTGATTAGGGCTAGGATTAAAGTTAGCATTATAGTTAGCATTATGGTAAAGTTAGCCTTAGGTTTAGGGTTAGTATCTAGAATTGAGTGTTAGGGTCGGGGATGGCATGATGGTTTAAATTAATGTTAGGGCTGGGATTAAGGTTTAGTGTTTATTATGAGTTTTTATTAGGGTTTTGGATTCCTGGTCTAGTGGTGGGTATTAGGATTTAGGATTAGTATTAGCAAAATGGATTATGGTTTATAGTTAAGGGTTTAGGGTTTGGGCTGGTTCTTCTGATCTCAACCCTGAGAGTGACATGAAATTGAAATTAAAAAAATGAAAGTAAAAAAAAAAAAATAGATTTGTGTTTATAAGTCTGAAACCAAAACGTGATGTAATTGCTGTCCCATTTCTCAATTTTCATTTTCTATCTTAACCCGACCACTCACCTGCCATCAGGACTAGGCCTGAGTATGAGAAGGGCCTATGAAGCTCCATTTCCATCATCATCGTTTATGTCATGTATTAGTATGTCATAATTGAGATGAATATATGACATGTCCAGGATTTTAAAATAAATATTGCAAATGCATCCATATAAAAATCTGAAGACATGGGCAGTGAAGAGGTGGCTTGCGATTGTAAGGAAGTCTGAAGCAGATGGTTTATTGACTATTGACGTATTAACTGCACTGTTTATTGAAATAATACAGGCATTGTGTTGAAGATCTGAACCTGAGTCAGAAGCACAGGGCAGTGCAGGAGGAAGTGATAACTCTAAGACAAACAAACGAAGAAAGCGTACAGCAGGACCTACAGCTGCGTTATTATCCTGACGTGAGACCGACGCTGTGTCCCAAACGCTAGCGTTTGATATTATTAAAATTCATTGTAATGTATAAAGTTACAAAAAAAACAAGATAAGCAGATATTGTTGAACTTTACCAAAAATAAACTAATATTGGTGCTGATATCAGATGGGAGGACTAAAATCTAATACCTATCATTAGCTCAACTTTGAAACTGTCAAATTTAACCAATGCATTATATCACAAGGTCTCATCAATGGCATAATAATAATGGTGTGGGGCAAACTATTACACCCATACTTAAAGGCAGAAAGGCAGCGGAATATGTGATTTAAAATATTTTTAAAGTCAATAATGCTCTATTTGCCCTTTCACTGAAACAAACAAAACCTGAATTTAAGGTTCTGTCGTCTGTCATTTTGCATAATCTGTACTTTAATTAGACAATGTGTACTTAGACTATCTACTTTTAGTTGCTCCTCCAAAAGGTAGGGTAAATATTCCACTGTGTTTGCTCTATTCCTTCTTAATTAAAAGCTTTTAATTAGATATTAGATATTTTGTTCTTATACACTCCATAAGCCCTTATAAATTGTTCCCATGTTCTTGTCTTATTTATTGGATTGACATTTTGTATTGATATTTGGAGTGCTAATTACAAATACATTTTATGCACTAACCCCGGACCGAGCCCTGGCATAGTCGGTGATCCCCGCATGCTTCAAACAGTCCATTATCATTCCTGCCTCAAAGAAACCCCAGCCTGCCTGCCACAGCGACTATCGCCCAGTAGCCCTGACCTCAGTGGTGATGAAGTGCTTTGAAAGGCTGGTGGTACTTCATCACCTGTTCATTACCTGACACCCTGGACCCGTAACAATTCGCATACCATCCCAATCGCACCACAGAGAATGCCATCACACACCTCCTACACACAGCCCTGAGCCATCTGGACATCAGGAAAGGAAATTACATTAAAATGCCCTTTGTTGACTACAGTTCAGTATTTAACACTATAAATCCCTTCAAACTCATCACCAAGGTGGAGGACCTAACAGACAGACCACAGACAGACCACTAGCAGTATGGGTGGGCAATCATGTCTCTCCCTCACCCTCAGCACTGGAGCCCCCAGGGTTGTGTCCTGAGCCCCCTGATGTACTCATTGTACACTTATGACTGTGTGGCCACTTCCGACTCACCCAGCATTGTCAAGTTTGCTGACACTGTCTTGTGGGGCCTGATATCTGATAACAACAAGAAGGCCTACCTAGAGGAAATTAAAAGCCTGGAGATCTGGTGCCAGGAGAACAACCTCCTCCTGAATGTCAGAAAAACAAAGAAGCTGATAGTGGACTTCAGCACGAAGCAGGAGAGGAGCTACCAACCCCTTAAGCTCAGTGAGGCCCCAGTGTAGAGAGTGGACAGTTTCTGATATCTTGGTGTTCACATCACGCAGGACCTGTCATGTTCCTGTCACATTAACACCCTGGTGAAGAAGGCCCATTAGTGTCTTAAGGGACTTTAAACTGCCCTCCAAGGTACTAAGGAACTTTTACACTTGCATCATCGAGAGCGTTCTGAAGGGAAGCATCACAGCCTGGTTTGGGAAGAGCACCAGGCAGGATAGACGGGCTCTCCAGAGGGTGATCAGCTGAGCGCACCATCTGCAATGAGCTCTTTGACCTGCAGTCTATCTACAGCAAGCGGTGTTGGACCAAGGCCAGGAAGATAGTGAAGGACCTCAGCCATCTGAACAATGGA